>JAIPRK010002262.1:0-24104 GCA_025469195.1 Chaitophorus viminalis | reverse complement strand
GTCAGTCTAGAATTTTATATATTATATTATATTTTACATGTAATTTTATGTCAATATTCGCTGTTCAAACGCTTATAAAAAAAAATTGTGCTTATGGATTTTGATGATTTTTGAATGACAATAAAAACTACTTGTGTGGAATATTCTATTAAATTTTCAAGTATTTTGTAAAAGTCAATTTCTTTTTAATCACCGATTATAAAAAAAAATGTAAAAAATTTGAATATTTTAAATGCCTATAAGTGGCTTAAAAATCAATAAAATATTTTGGAAAAAATATGACATAAAGAAAATGCATGTCTTAACAACTGGTGAAAATTTTAAGTTTCTGTGACTTTTTGAATTATAACAAATATTTAAAATCCTTTGACCATAAATCGCTATTTTATGCAATTTCATAAAAATTTAAATTTCAAACGGTCATAAATTTTTTTCCTTTTGATCCGGTAGAAATTTTTTTATATATTTTTGGAGATTAGCTTATGGAAAAACTAGTGTCAACATTTTGAACCTTAAGTATAAATAGAAAAAATTTTATGAATTTTTATCTACAAAATAACTTGCAAATTATCGTGATTTTGACTTATTTTTTACAAATTTGAGCTTTATGAGCTTATAAAAAAAATTTGAATGAAACGATCACTGATATTTTCTAGTGAAGATAAGTTAAGCTTATTGTAAACCTTGTATTAAATTTTTGAGAGTTTTTGGCCAGCGAATTAAATTTTATAGTTGTTAAAAAAAAAAAAATTTACAAAAATCGAAAATTTAAATTGTCTATAAATAAGTCAAAATATGTCAAAATACTTTGAAAACTTAACCATGCATAGAGAACACCAATAAAAATATTTGGTGAAAATTTCAAGTTGTTGCAGTTTTTCGTTTTTGAGTAAGAGCATTTTAAAAAAATGCAGTTTGTAAAAACGTGATTTTTCACGCGTAAAATTTCCTGTTTTTTCGTAATTTTTTATCGTTTTTTCGATTTTTGCAAAAAGTATTTAAAATGTTGGATTTTTGACATGCCCAAGTACCATCTACATTTACTTTCCTTTCAAAAAAGTTGCTGTATAAGCAAATCGAAGCATTTTTACTGCAAATAAAGTTGTCGTCAGACACAAAAAAAAAAAAAAACACACATCATTGTAAAATCAATAGATTCCATCACTCATTTTCCTTGTTCGTTAAAAATACCATTCTGTACATCGATTATTGTTTGTAAGCTTATAGCGTAGGTTGTAGGTACATCTCCCTTAGTAAGAAGTCGATTGAAATCTTTAAAAAATATGACAGTCTTGGTAACTTAACTGTCTACACTCAACAGTTTACATGATTATTGTTTATTGGACTGTACGTGACTGTAAAAAGTAGAAGTAAAATATGATGATCATATCTCGTATTTTTCATTAGTAATAATTAGGGAACGGACTTTATTGTAATAAAAAAATCAAAATATGTAATTAATTTTATTATAATATGTAAAAAAAAAATTAAAAATATGTATATCGAAAAAATGTATTAGTAGGTACTGAAAATTACAAAAAAAAATATTTTATAAATAAAAGTATTACAAACGATGTAAGTATATAAAACTATTATTCCGGAACAAAACAATGAGAAACAACATAATATTGTTGAAGCTTTGCAAATGAAAAATTGCGACGGTTTGGTCGGAGAATACTCTCGTATTGACTAAAAGACCGTTCTTCGTCAATAGATGTGATAAGAGCGTAATTCATGTTCACTATATCAGAAGGAGTGAATTCAATACCCAGAAATCCTTGTTGATTCTTACCAATTAAAATATCTCTGATAATTTTAATAGTTTGAAATCCAGAATTTTTTTTAATGATATTAGCAAATTTGTTTTTGACTATTTCTCCCATGTGCCTTTGAGTTTTTTCTAATTTATCTGCAGATTTTTCTGCAATGCTAATGCTTTCTATCAAAGACATGTTTTTAGTTTCCAATTGTTTAATTGTCTGAATCAAAAAACAAAAATTTGCAGAAATGTATGTCAAGTTGTTTTTTGCATCAGTGATTTGGCTTTTTCAATAGCTGCGGCCGATTCAGTATCGAAATTTGAAATAACATTTTTTATTTTGTCAAAATGATCGCAATAGTATTGGACGGCTTCAAGCCACGTATCCCATCTTGTTATAATAGGTTCAGAAGGTAAATTAAGATTTGGATACATTTCTTTAAATTTTGAAACACGACTTGGCGCTTTTAAGAATATTATACATATTTGGAAATGTAGGTACCACTTCCTTATTTTATATTAATATCGTCAGGCATTAACAAGAGGTACTGAACTAGCACGTAAATGCCATTTAAATAACGATGATATTTGGTGGTCGTCAAAAATTACTAATCTTGTTAATTTAGATGAAACAGATAATATTTAAAGTCGTCAAAAATTGAAAATCACTAAAATATGTACTAAAATATGTACTTATTTACCAAATATGTAAAATTATGTATTTATATCAAAATATGTAAAAATATATAAAACAAAATTGGGCTTATTTTAATAAGAATGATCTGAATCGTGCACATTTTTTATCAGATTAAAAATATCTCATTCCAATAAAAATATATTTACAATAAAATCCGTTCCCTACTAATAATTAATAACTACGGTAACGTAGATAATTAAATACAATTCATTTAAACGAATAATGAATAAATATAATAAAAAAGTGCTCAAAACACCAAATTGAATAAGTGCTATTCATCATACATTCAATCATCATGACAATATAAATCTATTTACGAAAAATACAATAATAATAGATAATCTCCAAGGAAAAGTAATAAAAATATTTTAGTTAATATGTAAATAATATAGTAGGTATGTTACACATACTAATATTACGTAACTTATGTGTATAAATCATCCGTGATTCATAAATGTTTGTTCATTGTAGTGAAAAGTATAATAGTCCAATAAATTATGGAATATTTTTTTATTTTCCAATATTATTCAGTGGTACACGGCATATTATTTTATTCGTATTTCAAATACTTCAACTGAATTCTTCTGTGGTAGCTATTGTAAACATATAATGTATTAATATATATTTGGAACAATCTCTAACGCGCACTATAATAATAATTATTATGTCTACAACATAAATTTGATATTTTTTTCAACCGAATTGTCGAAACACTCGAATGAATAACATAATATGCATAATAATATAGTGTACGTACTTTACACTTTATACTTTGTATTGGTAAAACTAATGTATGTATTTGTTGTTGAAATATTTTTAAATTACAGGTATTTACCTTTATTACTACATACGGTGCAATTCGTAAATTATGCACAATCTGACGTAGGGCATTGCAATTGTTTCGTGCTCCGGAGGGGATACGTGCTCATTCCCTCCTACGACCACCATAATGATGATACGTCGGAGAACTGCTGCACGAGTATCACGCATAAGCACTAGCGTTAATATAATAATAATGTAATAGTACTCCTACCGAGGAAAAATCGTAATAAAATGAAATATTGCACTCAATCTCGACAAAAATACCGACAGCGTTATGTAACAGTTTAAATATCACTCGTCGGACCATAAGTTGCGCCTCTAAAAACTACAGCGGTTGCGTACCATGCTAACACGCCGTACACAATAACTATAGCATTCACCCGCGCCCACGAGTAATAATATTTTATGATGGTATGCGCTATACGTGCTATCTGCCTGGTCAACAATAGTTCCTATTCTCTGTTGTGTCGCATATTATAGTTAACATTTATCCAAAGTCACATGGCTCTTTCAAATCTTCTACGTTATAGTTATATAGTTTTCTATCAGCCGTTTGTATAGGTCCATACCGACTGTACATAATATAATATATGATATACTATATATTTAGTATAGGTGATAGATAGAGTAGTTTTTTATTCGATTTCACGTATGCAGTGTATACACGGATGATTCGTCTCGAATTTCAAGGAATTTTTAAACTCGAACGCGTATACCGACTGCAGTACGCATAATAATACGTGTTATTCGTTGTTATTTGAGGCTTGCGACCTGGCAAAATTGTCTGGACACGCCTCTGCATAATACGCTTTTTATTGTGTTGTTATTTGTTAACACGCACACATTCAAATATCGTCTAAAGTACACGATCATAATATGTGCGCCCAAATTGTGTAATATTATTTTATTGCTGTGCGTATCTATAGTATATTATCACAGGCAATAACAACGCGTATTCTTGGTATTGCAGGGATAGCCAAACTTATTCACCGCACGGAGTAAATATCAAAACGAAAACCGGGTAATTAATAATTATTATTATATTTCAATGGGACTTTTGCTAGCTGCAGACCACTCACATTACGAAAAAGGTAGGCATGTGTGTGTAATGGGAAATAATCAAATTCATAACCTAGTAAGAGGGTTGAATTGTTGAACGAATCGCAAAACAACGCCAAGTTTTACGAGTAATGTCGGTATTTTGTATCAGGTGCTGCATATATTTTGATACAGTCCTACTGAACTATAAGCAGTCCAATTATTTACCTCATTAAAGGTATAAGAAACATTGTAAATAAAAAGTAATAGTAATATATAATATAATCAAACTGTTAGGTACATAATTTATTGATTTATTGGAACCTATAGAAGTTACATAAAACAAATATAAATAATCTTACAATATTATAATAGTCTGCGATTACTAGGTACCAAAAAATATATAAACTCATAAATTACAATAACATTTATCATATATTTTTAGACTTTTCGTGTTGATAAATAATATTATCACAAATACAAAGACAGAAGAAATTCTGTGGTATTATCACTTTTCAATTGACTAACATTGAATATTCATATTTAATTTTAAATTCAATATTTTAAAAATCAATGAATACTCATCAATCGGCCTATTAAATCCAAAATAAATTGACAGGTGCAGCGAAATCAGTATTTGCTGCACCCGTGTGCACACCTATGATTGCGATGCAAAAGAACAAAAACGATAAGTTAAAAATAACCATTTTTGTGATGAATATTACGCTGGTCTCTGGTACCCTTCATCTTTGCTTTGTTACATAACAATAAAACAAAATGTATAATTATTATGTGTGTTGTAATAACTGCGTATGGTGTATCTACTATTGTACCTCACGTACACGCATTACATATGACGGAGATTATATTTTAAAAGAATGGCGCCTCCGCTAACTGTAATACGTGTCAGGCATATCTCATAATTACATACAGTTTGTCCATCCCTGTGGTCTGTTGCAGTACAATATATTCGGATTAAGTATCGACATCTTATATTTTTAAGTTCTTCAAAGAAGTCCCGTCGAACTTATAACCCAAGAAGGGCGGTCGCCTACCTTATTTTCCGGTCAGTGTAGGTCAGTGGGTACCTAAAAAAACGAATAGTATTATAGATAGTCAAAAATATATTGGTAAATACAAGTACGACTTTAGACAGAATAATAATAGATTTTCGTTATTATGACAGACTTATAGTTATTATTTTATAAGGAATGTATGAAATTTGAAAACAAAAAAAATGTATACAGTATGTAGATCAATATTCAGTATTAAGAAAATATATCCGTTAAAATAATGTAGCTGAAAATTTGAATGTTTTAAGTTTCAGTTACCACCCATCGGCTTTCCCATAGCTATGCATATAATTAAAGATTAAAAAAAGAACCGGACAGGGACTCGCTATGTGGTCCAAGTATCATCTACATTCACTTTCCTTTCAGAAAAGTCGCTGTATAAGGATAAGATAAAGCATTTTTACTGCTCCAAATCGTGATGACAGACACAAACAGAATATAATATGGTGGGTGAAGTATGTGGAGGCAGGGACAGATCCTAGACCAAGATAATAATGAATCGGGTGATTTTCAAAATTCAAAGGGCAAATGTTTAAAATTAAACTTAAATTTAATTTTTAATATAAATGATGATCAATACATATTATGATTAAATAAATTTCTTTCGATAGTCGTTTTTAATGTATTTATCATTTACATAATACATCAATCTCAATCTGTATAAAATATTTTTATACTATAATTAGTTACCTTTTACAAAAGTAGCGAATTCTAATAAGTCTTATTTTTAAACAGAGATGGAGGGTATTTCTCCTTGGATTCGTCCCAGATATGGTGGGTACATGGAAACTATTTTTATCCCTCAAATTTAATTTAAGTTCAGCGCCACTGCTTCGAAGTAAAATACACTGTAATAGTGTAATGTAACACCTATATAATATTTTATTGTGAAATACGAATTTATGTCATTATTTTATTAAAAAATGCAAATTTACTGTCATTGGTATAATAGTCATATAATAGGAAGTGCGTGAAAAAACGGTGATTTTGATCGTATTTTTATTTATATTTAAAATGTTTTTCACATCATGTGTTGTCTAATAATATTACGTTTAGATGATTACTTTTCCTGAAAAATCGATTGTTGACCGGATATTATTAATTTCAATATTTACAGGAATAGATTTATAGTAAATGGCATATTACAATATTATATATATTATAAACACGCATATAATATTGTCGTGCTACACCAATGGGTATACCTATATAAGTATTTTATCATATCGCTCTCTATCTCATACATAATTTTAGATTAAAATCGACATTTCTGTTCAGCAGTAACATGTACAAGTAGTTACACCTACACCTAAATATACACCTGAAACCGCACTTTGGACTGTTTCTGGGGGAGGGGGGGACACGTTAAATGTATCGCGCATAAATCCGAGACTTGGAGACTATTATATAATAAATAATGATAAAATAATAATAATAATAATAATAATAATAATAATATGACGACAGAAGTATAATTTTATAACATAGGCTTGCATTCCAGCGGCGGCGGCGGCTGGCGTAAACGTTGGGAAATCCACGTATACACAATACAGCGGGGGTACTCTCGAGAACAAGAGGGAGTCCCATCGAATTCACCTCAACCGGCTTGCGACAGCGTTACGTAACGCGTACGAAATGAATAATAACGTTAAAAATGTAACGCAGCAGGAACAACGGATAGTCACCACTGGGCCGGCGGGTGGCGGTGACCTTGAGAGCATAGGTTCCGAAACGCCCCCGGTGCGTGATGCGTGCGCGTCGACGAGAGCAAGGGCCGCGGCGACGATGAAAAATGCAAACAACTTGTTTGCACCGTGTGATGCGTAGTGCGAATCGCGTGTAGTGGTTCGTGTTTCAGTTTTTTTTTTTCTTTTTATTTCGTTTCAATTATACGATATAGGTACTATAGCGGTGCAATGCCTGCACAACAATTCAATAGTATATACCTAAATACTATGTACAGATATTCCAAACGATCCAAACTGTTTTGTAAAAAATTTCAAATTTTTCAACATTTCACTCAAGGCTTGCCAATAATTCATACGTTTTTGATTATATTATGTCCAATAATAGCTTTTTCTATTATTAATGCTTTTATTTTGTGTTATACATAATGTTTTTATTGTTATTTATGTATTTATTACGTATTAATGGGCTTGGAGTCCAATAGAATAATACATTTGATTATAATGAGTAAAAATATTTTAAGAAAAGCTTAGATGCTCGTTACCCATATGCATCATACAGTCAATGGGATTATTTCTACCATATTTGGTGTTGTGGAATGAAACAACAAAGGATGGATTAGATCTAGTTTAGTGAAAAACTTCCTTTTTTAAAATGTATAAAACAAAGGAGAGAGGAGACATCCACACGTCTGTCAATCAGTTTGCGCAAAAACACCAAATTACCTTCAACTCTTCTAACTGTTAGAGACAAGAGTCCAAGTTTATTTATCACTGGCCTATAACCATTGCGATGGATGTGGAATTTTTAAAATAAATGACGCCGGAGAACAAAATATTATATTAAATTATTGCTATATTATCAATAGTGATAATATTTAATAATTTTTCATTTGTTACTTCAGATAATTTATAATAATTATTATCTGATAGAACTTTAATAAATAAATATATACAATTGTAAAATAATGTGTACAACATGGGTTTGGTATATACTATATACGCATAGTAGCGTATTTACAGTGTTAGCG
This sequence comes from Chaitophorus viminalis, assembly GCA_025469195.1. NCBI lineage: Eukaryota > Metazoa > Arthropoda > Insecta > Hemiptera > Aphididae > Chaitophorus > Chaitophorus viminalis. The sequence continues at coordinate 15,999 of JAIPRK010002262.1, read as the reverse complement.
GTAGGTGCGAAATGGGAGATAAATCCCATCTTATGAATTCATTTAAAATTTTTCCTATTTATAATAGGTATGATATTTACCTGGACAGTTTAATTATAATAAAGAAAATACTCAAATTTGTCAAAAAAAAAAAAAAATTCGACGTTTAAATGCTCGTCATTAACGCACGTCACTGGTGATCGCGTATCATAATAAGAAGTGATGGGGGAGGGCTAAGCCTCCTAAATATTGTATTAGCCATAATAATTGTTCATATTTCATTTAATGATGTTACAATTTTGGTGAAGCCTCTACGCCCTACAGCTAAACCACTTACATTAATGTTGAAAATGTTAGCCTCTAAAATGTATACGAATTTCTGCCTGTTGCGTACGCAACGATAATGTTCGAAGCATAATTTCCTTCTTTAAAAATAATTAAATGGATTTTAGGAATAATATTACAGAAGTAAATATTTTATCTTGCTTTAATATTTATATTTATTGAATTACACTATAAATATTATAGATATTAAGTTATGTAAATTTTGTGTAAATTAAAAGTAAATTAAATGGGTTGGCTTTATAAATACAATAATATGTCATCGAAACATTCAAATTTCATCAGATGAGGTCTTCAATGAGCTATGTTTAGAAAAAAGGATATTAATTTTTTAGTTTTTTGTTATAGGAAGTAAATAAAAATATAGAATGTAATGTAAAAATTAAAAATGTATTTTATAATAAAATAGTATTTGGTCACAGATTTTTGATGCTATATATTATGATACTTTATTAGTCACTATTATTAATTTGGAAAAATTAGTTTAATCAATTTGTATATTTAATAATATAAATCATCTCATTTTTGAGAAATATAGTAATAAAAGAAGGCGAGATAGTGAACAAACCATCTTCAGATCAACGATTTTTTTTCTAACCCATGCCCTTGAACTAATCTCAAATTCATCACTATTCAATAGTTAAATAGATAATACTTGCTATTATATAGCAATACCAAATTTTAGAGTACACCCAGCCGCGGCAAGTCGGTCTAACTTTGCCGACAACGCACCATCCTAAGTAGCGAGTGAGCAATGAAAATATCATACCGATACCTATATGGCTTGAAATCCTAATGGCTATTGTTATCTCCTTATTAATGTATATACATTAAATATTTATTATGTTATAATGTAGTTCGATACATCGATAAATACTATATTCTATCATGGTTGTAAAAGTCGCATGGCATTAATTTAGTGTAATGTTAGTTTTAATAAATTATTACTATTAGCAGTGTTAACTAAAAAAAAACTGGCTGTATTGAATTCTTTGATCTTATATCTTAAGAATAAAATATTATCATTTATTTCTTTATTTTTTCTATACTATTATAAATTACACCACATCGATTATGGCTTCTTTACTGTATACCAATTACGGTAACATTAAATGTATTCTTTACATCTTATCTTATTTTATTGCATATATTACCATCAGATTGTCATATTTTTTTATCTTCTTTTCTAATGCATGTATCGATAAATACTTTAATTTTATTCACTTTGTATTTTTTTTCCTCCATTGTGAATTAAACATTATTTTTATAATATATTAGTATACTCTTGCTCTTCACAAATAGATTCAACTTACAATGACCACCTAAGACGAAATATCGGTGTTTTTTCTTTTATATGGATACATTTTTGCTACGGGTACAAGTGTACAACCGATGATTTTTCCAACAGATTACCGTAAAGCAGCTGATTAGCCGGTTTCTACGGAAACGAAAAACATATATTATCCATGATACGATGTTTTTCTGTGAAACGAAAAAAATGATCCTTCTAAATATATTAATTTTTAATACTTTTGTACAGTAATAATTTTGTGACTCTAGCAATAAACTATATTACTATTCTCAATAGCAATATAGGTATAATATATATGCACAACTAGGGTTATAACTTAAAATTCTAAGGGTGGGCAGCCCTTCTACCAAAATAGTTGGTTTTAAATAACCTATAAAAGTACTGTCATAGCCTAGCAGCATAAAGCGGCTGTGAGTAATCGTACGGTTACCGGTTCGAATCCGGGCGGCACAGCCGTCCGGTGAGATATCGCTACCACCCCCTTCCAAACTATAACACGTAATTGAGTCTTCATAAAAATAATTGTTGAAATGGCCACGATGCCAAAATTTCCCTCACAAAGAAATAAAAATAAAAATAATCCATAGGTACCAATTCCTACCTTTATACATTATATACTTACCATCATAACATTCATAAAATCATAACATATTTTAGATTCTGAGTGAAGCCTTGGATATACACAATGTTTTTTTTTATACATACAACAATATGTTGAGTAAATTAATATGTCAATCGTACAAATGAACAACTCTACTCAGAATGCAATGCACCCATTAATATCATATTAACAGTCAGTTATTTTAAAAACAATTCTTTTTCAAATGACAAAATAATACAATTTATCAAGTAGTATCAAAAAACACCAAGGGATATTTGGGGAATAGGCAAACGAAAATCATAGTCAAAGAGTCGTGCTTCTGGTATAACACCTAAATAATGTACGTGTGTATGCATCGGTTTATTAAAAATATATATCTATAATACGTAACATATTATACGTCGCTATTGTGTTGGATCGTAGCGTGTTACATAACACGACGCGACGACGACGTATACATAATAATATATAATAGGTGTATTGCGTTCGTGTTACAATATATTATTATAATCTGTATATACATAAGAGAAGAAGTACTGACTGACTGATTCATAATCAACACACAGCCTAAACTATGATAGCTGGGCACTAAAATTAGCACAGTGTGTATGTCTCATAGTCAGGCATACAATAAGAAAAGATTTTTTGAAAATAGCATTTTTAAGGGTCAATGGGCTGGATGTATACTTTTTTTCACTTACTCTTTTCCAAAATAATATTTTATGTTGGTTTTGTGTTAATTTTATGATGATAGGTTAGGTATAAAGTGCCCTGCAGTAATTATGTCAAGTCACTATGACAACTAAATAACAATCAAACGACTAATATCGTAGTCTAATTTTTGAAAATTTTACACTGTTTTACTCAATAATTCGAAAAACTATTGAAAATTTAAAATAATTACATCCTCAATGCATCAAATATAGACAAAATTTAAAATCAGAGAAGTTATAACTTATAAGTTTGTTCGTCGAAATCATTTAGAAAGAAAGATAAAAAAACCATAGATGATAGCACTAAGAATTTTTCAAAAATCAACCATTAATGGGGTAAAAATGGAAAAAAATACCCTAAACTGGAACAGCTGAAGATATGGGTACAAAATTTGACAAGTAGCTTCGTTTAACGAAGTAAAGACTCATTAAGAAAAGATTTTTCCAAAATTCAAGCCACAAAGATATTAAAAAAAATAAGAAGTAAACAAAATAAAATCACCTCACCAGAACGTTTGAAGTAATGAGTATAAAATTTGGTCGATAGTTTTGTTTTATCATGTAGAGAACCATTATATTATGCTATAACATATGTCGAGTATTAACTTTCAATCTGGAGCTATTTGCATTGATAATAATGGCAAATTAAACCCCGGGCAACGAATGCTAATTTAATATGTTATATTGTGTTTACCTATTATATTACGCATGTTGCGGGGCCGCGAAACGTTGCGCCATCGCCACCGGTAACCGACACCGTCACTCAGTTCGAAGACGTTTTCACGTTTTGTTACCTATGCCCTTGCCACCACTTTTCAATCGCGTTCAGGCAACATCTGAGGGTTAGCAGGTCGCACGGAACGCTACCGCCGCCGTTCACGTAGAAATCGTACGTGTGAACTGTGTCACCGTCGTGCCCCGTCCGCACCAATTTCCAGATAATCGCGGGGTGTCGCCCTGTTTATTTTTAACTTCTTTTTTTTTAATATAAATTCGCAATTTTTTATTGAAAAAAATAAAAATCAACATTGTTGATGGCTACACTTCGATTTTTATTTTCCGCACCTAATCTACACCGCTGCGCAGATGCTGTTAATGATGGGTAATAATATGGGTATGCCGCATAGGCGGACATTTGGTTGAATTTTCAGGGGGGCTAAAATATCCAATGTAAAATGACCCCCGGAGGCTTCGCCCCCGCACTCTCTTCCCATGTACAATAAAAACAATGAATAACATAGGGGGGGGATAAGCCCCCCTGATGTCTGCTTCTGGTTGTATGCAGTACACCTACATAATATGGCACGTTGTCACTTTTGATCCTCGAAACATTTCGAAACATTTCGGAATTCGAAACGCAGAAACGCACGGATTGTGCAATATCATCGTCGGTTCATTCAAGTAACTGGGGAGGGGAAAAAATTAGAGATTCTGCCCAACACTAAGGGTTTTAATTATTTCAGTTTAAGCCAGAAACCGGAGTCTGCACACGTTAACGCCCTCGTGAAATCATGACATTATGTGCGCACTGTATATCTAATAATATAAGTACAACACAATGCATTCCACGCACGTGTACTGTTTTCTAGGAGAAACACGAGTTCCGAAAACAACGGTGCGGCGGTACAATAATTGGTAGCCATGCGGAGGAGTGCGGAGGTAGTGTCAAACATTTCTGGTCGACCCTGCAATAATTTCGATTATTTATTCCTGGACATGGTCCCCGAGGCTCCGGTTATTAATTTATTTTTTTTTTCATAATAATATATTCATAGCTTTTCAACCCATAGTATCAATAACAATGTATCGTAATGATGTTGGAAACTAAGTATTGTTCACAGTAGTAGATGTAAACGTATAACGTTACGTAACAATAATACACGAACATGTAATTACGTATGGAATAATCAATTTGTGAATTATAGGACATAATTGTTTCGGTATAGCTGTATGTAATTATTGTTGTGTTGCGTGTTGTACCGGGACATTTTTCCATCATAATGTATTAGCATGCGTGTTAATTTTAATAATAATTATTATTACGGATGAAAATATTTAGTGCGCTCTTTAAAAATGTCAGGTCGAGCCACTCGTGGAAGTCATTGTCGAAATAGCGCCCAAACCAAATGCGATAGGGGAATATAGTTTTCCTCAAATTTGTCTCAAAAACTGCCGTTCCGCGTTTATTTTCTAACCAAAGCTTATGTCTTTGCCGCTAGTTTGTGATTGATTGACTCGCGATGCGTTGCCCGTAAACACAACATAATATTTTACATCTAATCTGGATCCCTCGATATTCAATAATTGGCCGAAACTTTTATTAAACCGAAGGTAAACATATTTCTCATATTATTCTACTAATAAAACTATTCGAATAATGCGTGGAATACCATATTCGGGTTATCAAAATTAAATTATTATATAATTTATGGCTTACACAATGATTCATTTTATGTAACATGCAAACTTTTGTCTAGTAAATTTGATATAGTTTAGTGTACCACAATGATGATATATTTTCGATTTTCTTTGTACATTATAATATATATTATAGTACACGAATACGTATAAATAAATGCATTCGTAAATATGTGTTAAATGTTATCGCGTAGAAATGAATAATATATTGACCTGTACTATGCAATGGTGGTCCGTAAATATTGAATTACGTGGTTATCTTTATTTCACCGTACTACTACAGTCAGATATGTCTGTGCGTTATTATAATACTACCATCTATATATTGTTATGTATTTAAATACCTATCATTTAACCCGGGCGGCGATGACGCGTTGTGTTGCTAACAGGGTTCGCCCAATTTTTCATTTCCCGTAGCGGTGACAATATAATAATGGAATGCACTCAGTGTGAAATATAAGTAGCGTAATAAATAAATAACTCATTTAAAGTAATATATTTACACGAGAATATTAATATATCATGCTGTTTGTTCCATTTTCGCTCATAATCGTTCTCGTCAAAAAATTTCTGCAGAAGATATGCTTTCGTTTTCTTCGCCATCTTTATAAAATTCAACGAGCAACATCTGGTTAAATTAATAACTGTACTCCTGTTTAACGGAAAAATCATGTATTAAATTAATACATTATTTATGCATGATACCCAGCGTAGCATTTTTGAAAAAGGTCTTAAACAAGTAACTTATTACCTCATTTCGCTATACTGAAATGCAGCATAATAATGCAATAAGCTACTGATTTAGTATCCATGGCCATGGTATGTACATAAAATATATTTTTAAAAGCTACTTAGAAAAAGTTTGCACGATTTCGCCACCTAAAATATGTGTAAATATTTAACACTGTTTTGTTCCGTTTTGACTTTTTATCATAATATTTCATAAATATCTGACTGTATCAGCTTGTTTGTGCTTAATACTATTACTGTATAATGCATAATTAATTAAACGTAATCTTGTTTATATGTAATGCTACAAAAATTAAATTTGGCAAACCAACTCATAAATTGATGTATACATATAAAACAAGACTTATGTTGACACAAATATTATGAGTTATGAGCTTGTATTGAAAGATCCTTAATAGCTCTAAATCATTACACTTCTGTAAATATATTAGAACTGTATACCTAGTAGTATTGTTGACATGTTTACTGATTTAATGAATTTTGATTATATATTCAAGTATTAAATCTGTAAATATACAAAATTTATATATTATGTGTGCAATAGTTATCGAATAGAAATAGTTATTTTTTAAGTTTAGTTATAAAAGAGGTTGGACTGCTAAAATTATAAAAAATTATAATATTAATAAATCAACCAGTAATTTGATTGCGGTAAACATTAATTTTCATTACAATATTTAAGACGCTATAGTCTATATTTTTGTTCGTTGTACCATATTCGTGGTTTTGGTAAATATAAAATTTGAAGTGAACGTAAAAAATGAATATTAGATTTTTATAATTCTCGGTCTATTTCTAAATAATACTAATCGTATTATACAATAAATTATATAATAATGTTGTTTGCAAGAGTGATGTAATAATATAATTAACAATTATACACTTATTTTATCGTCAACTGGTTTGAAGCATAATAATATGTATGTAGCTCTATATAAGAATAATACGATAATGGTGATTAATCTTTTCGTGAGTAAATGGTAAATGTACCTACGTATGAAGTCAACCTTAGATCAAATGTTTTGTTTTATCTATATATATATATATATATATACATACATGTTATACACGATAGTAATAGTAGTTCTTGGAGTACCAATATAATGCATTACACATAAACCATAATATTATGTTGAATAGCTATTACAAATTGTCAGCTCAAATTATTTCATATTTTTTATTCATATATTATTAATGCTCACCAACTTGTGGGTTCATAGATTAAATAATTATGGAACACTTTTTATTGAAATCATTTTAAATGAATATTTTAAAATAAAAAAACGTACCCAAGACAACTTTTCAGTAATAGAATGACATTAATATTTTTGTAATAAAATTAACCATTTATATTAAGATTAAATATTATTTAGACAGCTGCCTGATAATAACGATATAATATATAACCTAATTGTGTCTAAAATTATGCTACAACAATTTTGAAATAGTTAGTTTATTTAAAAATTAATAAAGTATATTTTTTTTTGTTTTTCATTTATTTAGCTTATTAAATTAACATAATATTATTTTTTTTTTACACTGTTACAATTATTACAAGACAAAAAAACAATCCTTACAAACATAAGTGGTATAGAAATAATAAAAAAAATATTGATTGAAAAGTATTCTTGGTTATAGTTTGGAAATTGTTTTACCAACAGTTAGGTATGCAATTTTTTTTTATTTATTTTGTATATTATGATATCCTTTATCAATTGTAATTTGACATCCAATATTCTATTGTTTTGTTGTCAATATCATACGTCATATATTACTTAAATGTAATTATTTTTATGGTAGGGTATTTTTTGCGTCATAATTATTTTGTATGGACTTTATATTAAGTTTTTATACCTATATTGACTCCTACTCTGATACTTCCATTATGCCTTCAATATAATATAAATATGTACGCGTAACATATAGTGGTCATTATTAACAGTCTATCATTATAACAATTGTTATAGGTACGTTTCTCAGCTTCATATTTTTGTTCAATTATACGTGTTTTATTAATGCAAACGCACTACCAAATCTATGCGAATAAATTAATCTAAATAATATAATATTAATAAAGTGTTTTAATATTAATCATCATAATTATTTACAAATATATAACGAAAAATTATTTATTTACATAACTCTCATTTATTTAGATTTTGCACGAATGATTCATTGAGAAATAACAAGTATGTATTTATCTATATTTATTATTTAATACATCATTTATTTTAGCAGAGAATATGAATTAGAAATTATTTATAATTTAATAGTAACGACAAATCATTCTAATTTTATTTTGTTATACGTTTAGGTTATATATTCAGTTAAATTATATTTTAAATATATTTTAAAATAAATCATAAAACTGAAATTTTCAAAGATAAATAAGTAAAACTTATTGATGTAAATAAAATAATTTTATTAAAATGTGCAATTATATATGTATCTAATACATTAAAATACTTCTATAATTTTACGCTGAAATTGATTATTAATTGTTATATAACTCGTATTATTATCTACATTATATGCATTTAATGAGTGATTTAATAGGTCATTTTTTATGTTTATAACAAAAACATGCCAGAAAAACTGATATTATTTTTATAATTATAAAACGTCAAAAATTGGACAGAGTTGTGATTAAATTTGTTTTAATAATACTTATAAAAATTGTTGATAATTGACAATGTCCAATTTCAGTTTTTCTAATACGTATATTGAACTTCCTGCTGGATTTTCCAAAATATTTTATATTTACTAATATTTGATGATTAAAAACATTTGGATTATACTTAGTACGTCAGAACACATGGTTAAAATTCACATGATTGTAAAAATGTAAAACCAATTAGGTTCATATTGCTATGCTTAAGATTTAATATCCAGATGTATAATTTCATGATTATTTTTAATTACGTTATGTAAGTCGCTTTAGTCAACAGTAGCATATTTGATTTTCTAAATAATATAAGAATATTGTCAATAGAATTAATTGTTTATTACAAAGATTAATTACACAAGTTTAACCTATTATAATGTATAAGTGCTTATTTTTCAATGTTACATAAGTGATGATTATAATGCATATATTAATGGCTGATGCACTAATTTGCTAATGGATTTGTCTTACTTTTAATTAGTACACTAATAGTACTTATTATACAAAGTCACCATGAATTGCTTTAAATATATATCAGTCAACTTTAAATTTCTGTTTAAAATAAGTACCTAAATTACAGAATTATTTTTCTAAAAATAATATTTTGTTGTGAATTTGTTTTGTATAAGATAAATTATTAATGAATTATAGTTATTAAAACCTTTAAATAAAAATGAAGATATACAATTATTTACTCATAAAGTTGATACGAAATTCCTATTGTCTTATATAAACTTAAATGTATTGTGATTTAAACATTTTAAACTGTTGGTAAAACATAAAATGTATAGTCAATAAAATATTTGATGAGTTTAAAGTATAAGTAATTAATATTATATAGTATTTTTTTTAGAAGTAAAAATTACAATTTTTTTTTAGTTAACGTTAGAGATAAAAATACATTTTTAAAAAAAAATTCTAAAATAGAAGCCAAATTCTTAGTCTTGAGTTAAAAATAATTGTCTGCATTAATTTTGACTTATTAAGAGTGTATTACAATATAATTTGTTCATCAATCAGTCTTCATTTATGTCCTTTAAAAGTATTGATAAAATGTGATTATTTCATACAACAATATTATTTTCGATTTCTTTTGATGAACATTTGAATGAAATATTATTCTAAAATATTATTGATTAATTAATTTTTTAAATTTCAAGCCACCATTTTTTTTATGATCACTATAAAAGTTTGGTACTCAATGCAACACAGGATACTAATAAAACTTATTGTTAGAGGACATTTCAGACTTGTTTTTTTATCTCATAGAAACCGGAAACCTGTATTCTCTACAGATATAATAGTTTTGAACATTTTTATTGAAGTAATTTAAAGTCAAGATAATTTTTGAATGGATACTCAGTGTTTGTTTGAGTTTTTCGAACATATACAACAACACACACATATTTTTATCATGAATACAGTGTAGTTCTCAAAATGTGTAAATATTAGTTGTAGGTATCCAATATTCACAAACATGCTATTTATATTAAAATTAATGGTACACTTAATTTCATTTGGATTTGTTCTCTTTAACAAGTTTAAAGTTGATCTGTTAAAGTGATAGTTAAATTGCTTTTTTTTTTTTTTTTAAAGGTTTACAGGCTTCAACATCTAAGATTATTAGCCAACATTAGGTTTACAATAGAATATTTAAAAATTTATATTGGAATTGATCTAAAACTATATCTTACTAATAATATTGTCTTTGGAGATGAATTCGATGGTTTTTAGAGCTGATTCTTCGTTGAGGGCTTCTTTGATGTTGCGTGGTAGGTTGAGCAGTGTTCGGGTTGGTTCGTGTATTAGGCATTGTTCAAAAATATGTCTTATTGTAATACGAGTTTGGTATATATTGGATATAGGGGGCTGATCTTTACTAATAAGGAAAGAGTGTGTAAGAAAAGTGTGTCCGATTCTTATGCGGTTGATGGCAATATTTTGTCGTCAGCTGAGGTCCGGGGGAGTATACCACCGCTTCACTGTGCTTTTAATGGACTTAAGTTTATTGGTTGGAGGGATGGAGTCCCATTGATATTGCCATGACTTGAGGGTTTCATGTTTGATGGATGTGAAAATGTCATTGGAAGCTATTTTATCGATGGTGTTTTTTATTATATTTTTACTAGCTAGATATGCTGCTTCGTCGGCCATTTCGTTTCCTTTAATGCCTACATGAGAAGGTACCCACATGAATTCTATGTTTTTTTTTGTGATTATTAGTTCCGATTGAGTTATTTGGGTGATTTCATTTTTGGGCTACGGATTTTTCAGAGCTAATAATCAAAAAATTTTTTATTTGGAGCGAGTTCGCTAATTTAATTACTTCAAGGATTGCAAAGTTTTCAGCGGTAAAAATGTTTGTTATTGCAGGGAGCTTATGTTGAATGGTCGTTTGATTGTGAATAATTGAAAAGCTGACACCATGCTCGGATTTTGAAGCATCAGTGAAAATTTGAGTGTGAATAGGGAATCTGTTTTGAATAATTTCATAAAAAGAAGATATTATTATTTTGTGGTCAGTTACTTGTTTGTTGAGCGTGATTAATTCCATTGATAGGTTTAGGTTCCATATCCATGGAGGAGTTTTTTGGAAGATGATTTTCTCTTCAACCGAGGTGTGAATATTCATTTTAATGCATAGATTGGAGTAGATGTCCTGTATTGTAGTGAGTTTCTTCGTGACGTTGCAATTGATGGTTGGGTTTTTATTTTTGAAAAGAGCTTTATGGCCTATATGTGCAGGGGTAGTTTTTCTTTTTATACAGAATAAAAGCGTATTTTTGTCTCTTATGAATTGGAGAGGCATTTCTGCTGCGCAGCATAAGATGCTTACCGTGGGGCTTGTTTTGAATGCTCCTATAGATAGGCGTATTCCCTCGTGGTGTATAGGGTCTAAGGTTTTAAGGTGTCTGGATTTAGCTGTGTTATAAATTTGGGATCCGTAGTTGATTTGGGATAAAATTAATGATGTGTAGATGTTAAGCAAGGACGTTTGGTCTGCTTCCCATGTATGGTGGGTGAGAGTTTTTATAATATTCATTTTAGACTTGCATGTGGTTTTTAGATGTTTTAGATGCATAATCCAGTTGAGTTTACAGTCAAATATCATTCCAAGTATGCGGATTGAGTTGTGAAACGGAATTTGGATGTTATTAAGATAGAGTTTTTGGATGGTGTTTGAATTGAGGTTATATTTAATACATTTACATTTGGAGGGGGAGAAAATGAATCCAGATTTATTAGATTACAGATTACATTCTTGTAGGGAGTGAAGTGCATTATTGAGAATTTCCAAGGTGGTATTGATGCTATTTCCACTACAGTAGATGTAGCAATCATCGGCGAAAATTAGCTGTTTAGTGGGGTTTTTAATTTGGTGGAAGATGTCGTGTATAGCAACAAGAAACAATGTTACACTAAGTACCGATCCTTGGGGAAGTCCGTTTTCAGTGGGGTATATGTTGGAGAGGGAGTTGTGAGCTTTTACTTGTATGGTGCGGTTTGTGAAAAAATTTTTGAGAAACGTGAAGATTTTTCCAGTTATGCCCCATTTTTTTATAATTTGTAGTACTCTGTTGCGCCACACCATGTCGTAAGCTTTTTCAAGATCGAGTGCTATAAGAATAAGGTGTTGTTTGGTATTAATTGCATTACAAATGTCTGTACGTAAACTTGCAAGGTGATCTAAGGTTGAGTGGTTTCGTCGGAAACCATATTGGTTATTTGGTAGAAGTTCAGTTATTTCAAGATGCCAAATTAGCCGTTTGTTAACCATTTTTTCTAAGAGTTTACTTAGTGTGCTAAGAGGGATATTGTCTATAATTGGATAGATTAAACCTGTTTTTTTCTGGTTTAGGAATGGGTATGATTATTGCATTGCGCCATGAGTCTGGGTAGAAACCTTTTTCCCAAATAAGGTTGTAAATTTGGAGGAGTTGATTCAGACTGTTGCTAGGGAGGTTTTTTATGAAACAGTATGGAATATCGTCTGGTCCAGGGCTTTTGCTTTTGCAGTTTGACATAGCATCTAACATTTCGAAGATGTTAAAGGGTATGTTTAGGAAATTATTATGGGGATGAGGGTCAGACTCTGGTTCGTTGGTGATATTATTTTCATAATTTTTTTTGAGTGTGGCGAAAGCGGGATCGTAGTTTGAGTCACTGCTGTTTTTCTGGAATACCTCCGCAAAGGCTTCGGTTATGTCCGATGGTGTTGAGAGAAAGGTATTGTTATGTTGGAGTACCGAGGGTAAGCGATTGTATGGGATGCCTTTAATAGCTTTAATTTTGTTCCAGATTTCGGTTGAAGAGGTGTTGGTAGTGATAGAATTTGTATACATTTGCCATGATTCTGTTTTGCTTTTTTTGGTGATATATCTGGAGTATTCCCTGGCTTTTTTAAGTTGGATATGGTCGAGTGTGGATTTGGATTTTTTGAATTTGTTAAGACATTTTTTGTATAACTTTATTGTTTCATTACATTAGAGATTCCACCATGGAACTAGTTTTCTCTTGGTATTATTGTTAGTTTTGCCGATTGCCTTAGAAGCGGCCTCTAAAATGTGGTCTGTGAAATTTTCGGTTATAGAGTTGATTGAGGTTTGATTGATGATGGATTTTATTTTTATTGGATTTTCTATGGTAGATTAGCTTAAAAGATCACTGTATAGGGTCCAATTAGGTTTTTTGGTGTTCCATTTGGGTGGGAAAGGTATAAGAGGAGATTGGTCGAGTAATTGTATAGATATTGGCCAGTGATCGCTGCAATTATAATCAGTGAGAACTTTCCATTTAGTTTTAAGTGCGAAAGTGGTGCTAGATATTGATAGATCGATGGCTGAGAAGGAGTTATTTGCTACATTATGTCTGGTAGGTTCTCCAGTGTTTAGGAGAATAATTTGATCTATGTCAAGAAAGTTTTCTACAATTTTCCCTCTGATATCGGTGTAGTTTGATCCCCAAATAGGGTTGCAGCTATTAAAATCATCTAAGAAAAGAAATGGTTTGGGTAATTGTCTGATTATGTTATTTAGGTCGTTAAGTAACAGGTTGGCACTGTCAGGCAGGTAGATGTTGCAAATACAAATTGGATTTTTAAGAAGTATGGAAACAGCTACAACTTCAAGGTGTGATTGAATATGAATTTCTTTGCTTTCGATGAGGTTATTAACATAAATGGCAACGCCTCCACTTGCTCGGAGATTTGTTTGGCGATTTTTGAAAAAACCATTGAATCCACGTATTGGGAAGGTATTGTTGGGTTTTAGGTTTGTTTCTTGGAAACAAAAAGCAATGGGTTTGATGGAAGATTTGGCTCGATGGATGTCTGTGAAGTGTTTTTTAAGGCCATTTATATTCCATTGAATGATGGATTCCATGACAAAATTGTTTTAAATGTGATTAAGTGAGGGTTTATGCGATTGTAGAGTGTGTGTTTGGTTTTTTTTTTTTTTGTTTTGTTTAGAGATGTGTTTTATTAAGGAGGTACTGCTTGGAAAAGGAGATTTGACAGCTTTGTTAGGCGCGCTTTAAGTGATCTGTCATTTGCAATTTTACGAATTTGGTCTAACAGGTCCATAAGTGATGGTATTTCGATGTTTACATCTTCAGTCAAAGAGTGAATATTTAATGATTTATTTGTAAAGTTATTGAGGATGTGTTTAAATTGAAGGAATGTAATCGGTAGGGACTTATTGGTCGTGAAAAACTCCACAACTGGTTTAAGTTCTTCATCGGAGTTTTTTTCTTGTCTGTTTGCTGAATTGGAACGCGATCGTACTTTAATTTTCTTTGTGACTTTTCCTTTGTTTAGAGTGGTTGTAGGTGAAGTTGAAATACTCGTTGAAAGGGGGGTTTTAATGACGAAGAGTCAGAAAGAGGTCTTTTATATGTTTCGATTGGTGGAAAAATGGGAATTTCGTCGAATGTGTTCTGAGTAGGCGAAGGAAGTTCGATTTCTTTGGCCCAATCCATAGTTGATTAGTTTAGCTGTGGCTCTACGTACGGTGTTGTTAGATGGGGGGCTTCTACAATTTATTCTATGACGGTTTGTTTGGGAATGTTTGTTTCACTTATAGTGAGTGGGTCATTGTTTTATAGTTTATTTTCAATGTTTTTACCGCAGTTGGATGTTGTGTGACCAACGAATTTGTAAAAAAAGCAGGTTATTTTGTCATCGGTGAAGAATATTCTAAATTGATTTTCATTTATATTGATTAATAGTGAGCTAGGGAGTTTAGGAATGCCTTCGTGGTTGAGGTAAATTTGACGGCGGAAGCTTTTTATGTGTTCGTAACCTTCTACATTTATGCCAGCTTTGAGGTGGTTAATTTGGGAAATAGGAGTTATACCTATATTTCTTAATGCGTCTACGATTAATTGGTTTGGTATGGACGGGCATACGTTAGAAATGATGAATCTTTTAGCTAGGTTAATGAGTCTTTGAATTTGTATACTCTGATCATTAATGTTTATAGATTGGGTTGTTTGAATTAGGTTATCTAATATTTGTTTGCTGGATAGAAATATACAAAAACGGTTGTTCGATATTCTCGAGACAAATGTTATATTTTTGGGCAGGACTATTTTTCCGATTGCTAATATATATTCTTTTTGAGGAATGCCATCTATAGAATTAAAAACTATTGCCTGTTCCCGGCTTGGTGTCTTTTCCATAGCGGCGGCGGATGCAAAATTTATGTTGTTATCCGTATTATTTAGTGTGAGTCTAGTTGATTGTGACATTTGTGTATGAGAAATGATAGAGATATCGTAAACAGAGTCATTAGCGCTAGTGGTTGATGCTTGCGTGTTGTTGGTACAAAGTACAGTAAATACGGTGAGAGGTGGAGTGGTCTTGATAACGGCGCGAGGTGAGGAATTGTTAGATGTTATCGACTGAGTAATCGATACAAGCGTCTAGGGACAGAGAACCGAATGGAATCAAAATGGCGGATTTTTATTATCAATTTACATTTAGATATGAAAAAACACAATTTGATAACAGACTTATCATTATCACAGATATATAATATGAAATTACAAAAATTGAATTGGTTATTAATATAAAATATAATATTGACTGCAATTTTACAATAATAATAATTTTAATTTATAACATAATTTTTAATTTACATTATTTGAGCACTGTTAAGGTAATTTAAGGTATATTATATAATTGTTACATGTGGGTGATTAATGTATTTTTGAATTAAAT
>JAIPRK010002261.1:0-24208 GCA_025469195.1 Chaitophorus viminalis | reverse complement strand
ATATATATATATATAATTATATATATATATATATATTATATCTATAATCTATATACACTATATATACATGGTATTATACTATGCGTTATTATAGTGTTATAATTACATTATTGTATAGACGATATTTAAAATGTTTGCTATGATCAGTGTTTATAGTTGGTATATTTATATCATTGAACTATTGGTTTCAGGCTTCAACCTCTGTAAGTGTATTATAATTTTTAAATAAATATAGAATACGTATACTTGCGTGATGCGTTTATGTACTTTGCGTTATCCGTTTATGTACTTTTACATTGAATGTGTCTCGTTTGCAAAATTATTGAGTATAGTTTATAAACTGGTTACCCCTTGGACGAAGAGTCTATAGATTTTTTACAAAACGGCTGATTTTCTGTAATACGGGCAAACGGCCTACCCACATAATTTTATATACTGATACTAGAGTAATATGTTGGTCTGATGTGATTGTTTTTTATAGATGGTGAAGCAACAAAATATGATATTGATTTCATTGCAATATTTCACAATGAATTGAGTAGGTACACGTCATTATATGACGTAAGTATATAATATAATATAATATACATTATATTGTATACCATGACCTTGATTTATACTTTTTTATCTGCTTAAATATTAGAATAATTAGAAATATTATGAATATGTATTGATATCGACCATACTAGATTATCATATAAAAAATAATTAATATTCAATGAGTAACTATTTAATTTTTTTTCTGTGTACAATTTCTTATCATATATATTATACTTACACATGTTAACATTTAGACCTGTAATTTTATATATATATATATACAGCATGAGCGTAGAATCCAATAGTCTGTTTAACAAACGTGGCATATGTTATCGATATCAGTCTTATTAAACTTTGATAACGAAAAGTGGAGTATATAAGTATACATGATGCGCATACACTTCTACATGCATATTTAATATTTATCTATAGTTCAGTGACTTGCGATCTTTGTTCGTATCAAAAGCGCGCAACATACAGGGATGTAGACTTTTTGCATTCTTTTTATTTCGATCAAGTGATGCTATATGAGGGTTAGAACTTGGTATATATATATACTTTAACTGGGCATTGATTTTCCTATTTTTTTCACCCTCAAAGCAATTGTTTCTGTATAAAAGTCAAAACAACAATTTTGTTGAACAAATGTAGGTATATATATAGATTCAAAATTGTGTCGTAATATCAAATGAAAACTCACAGTGTCCATTACTAATAAGATGAATTATACATCATGAAATAATATAATACATAATTAATAATATATGATATCAGCGTTTCTCAAAGTAGGCGATATCGTCTTCTGTCCAAGAAGACGTATAAAAGTTACAACATTGATTAAGTGCGATGGCTGTTTCAATATGCATTTTTTCAATTCAACTATTCTTCAGTCATCGCATTATCGTTATTATATTAGTTATATGCTTATATATCAACGGTCAATTATAATTGATTATATAATCCACCATGGTTATATCTATATTACCAATATGTTTATATACGCATACATAAATAATTGATTTTTTGATTAGCTTCGTTCACGGTCTCGTCGTGTGTTTAATGTTCATATGAACCAAAAAAAGATAATTTAAAAAAATTCATATGGGGGCTGTGTATAAGACTTAAACACTCCTAAAGGACCGTTAAGTCATAAGAATTTTGGAAACAATGGTATATATAATGCATCTTTAAAGGTTTATTCTAATATTTGTATATACACTACAATATCTAAAAACAATATACGTATAATAAGTATATGTTTATTTTTTATATATATAATATTATTATAATATACATATATATATATATATAGATGATATGTACAGTGTGGGATGCGTCGTATAATATCGACTTTATCCTAATAAGAAAAATATATATATTATATAAACAAAAAAAAAGGGATCGGAACCAGTAACGTATAGTATTATACACAAAGAATGTGCGCAGTAGTGGTGGGATTGGGTCGCTTTCTATATATAATATGTATACGTGCTTATAGATTCATGCTTAGATGTAGAAGGGGGACCATATACTATATATATATACACAGACACACAGACACACACACACACACACACACACACACACACACACACACACACACACACACACACACACACACACACACACACACACACACACACACACACACACACACACACACACACACGCACACATACCGCGGACGCATAAGGGCACTGACGACGTGGGGTGGGCCTTTTGATCCTTAATGCCAGGCGTGCGATCCCTCGAGGGTATATATATAGATCTATACATACACCGTACGCGCCGCGATCCTTCGGTATGAAGTTGTACGACTACCCCACGGAAACGACAAAAAACTACGATAGTTATATATATATATAATTTATTGTCTATATAGAGAGCTTATAAAGCGTCGGTCGCCACAGCCGCCCGAGGGGATCGCCGCTGTTGGAAATTACGTACACGGTCTGCAGCGAAAATACTCGACTAAATCGAATTGAACGCTGTTCCCCTGTCTTTTTCATTATATATACGAATATATATATATATACGAAAATCGATTTATGACTGTCTATCTCTATATGTACAGGGTGATTTCTTTGACGTTCAACGCGCATTTACTCTATATATGTATAATAATGCGTGTGGAATATTTCCAAAAACCAATAGGTATCAACGCACGATGATGAATGTTGATACGAATAAAGTCATATATGTTATCAGTGATAACTTATCACTATTAATATTATATATACCTACACGAGATTTTAGAGAAAACATATTTTTCGCAATTGTATTGCCATTATAATTTTATTCTAATTATCTGCACGACCATAAACAAAAATATTTTTCTGCAAAGTTCCATATGCGTATATCAATCTCAAACGTGGCAAAAAAGTAGTTTAAAAATTTTACTTTGAAGCAATAATACTCAGATAACCCATCCATGACGTTTTACCGTTTATCAAAAGGGAAAAACTTATATAACACTTCAGTATATGATAATATATGAAATAGAGTAAAAAAGTAAAATACTTGATCGCAAAATGGTAATACGATGCACATGCACATGACATCGCGTATCATATATAGCCCGATGATTGAAATTGACCGGGAATGTTGATGTAGGAAAAATCACCCCGTGTATATAAGAGACTGTCATTAATGCGACATGTGCAAGAGTTCATACGTATATATATATATATAGGTTAGGTATAAACGATGCGACTAAATATTCAAATTCAATATTTCGCGATGTGTACACGCCCAAGTTGTACGTCATAAATAACCCTTTCCACGGCTGCAGTGAAAATGGGGTCGGAGCCCGGAGGCGGGAAAATCAAATTTACATCTCAAACGCTCCTTGAATTCACGCGATTTAATTTCGCTGCGACGCTGTTCAACGTGCGAAACGAGTTAGTTTTTCCTTTTTCGTGCGTGAGCAAACACTAATAGAATGTAATTTATTTCAAATGAAAAAAAAATTAAAAAATACCATATTTATAACGATTGGCAGTTGCGGTAAGAATGAAATCTAAAATAAAAATATTTTTTTTTTTTTTTTTAGAAAAATATACTACATAATATTCACTCGTTTTACAGTTACGGTGTGTATAATAAACGTATGTTTTATACGAACGTAGTACCCACCATTATATGAGTGTATAACCGTTGACCTCTTCTTCCGCGCATACGACTTTATAAACGAGATAATTATTGTAACAGATAACCGTGTTCAGTATTAAGATTCTGCGTGTGGTGGCATAATTTATATAACAACGAAAAACCATATACGTATTTTATTATGCTATAACAATATACGATAATTCGAAAAAAAAAGATAGTAAATACGTTTTTTTTTCTAAATTCAATTTAGGTAATTTATTTCACACACACATACACACACACACACACACACATAAGTATAATATGCGACAACATAACGTCTGACGACAAGTAACCAAAAATATAACATCACGTTCTAAACCTGAACGCTATAATTTTATCGCGTTGCGTTGTTACAATTTGTATACTGTAAACTTAAGTGCGTTGATAATATTATTAACCGACGAAAAATGTACACACATAATTGCGGGTTAACAACGCTACGAGGAAACGTGTTTGATTTTTATCATACCACAATATTATATAGTAGATGTATACTGACATATATACATATATGCTATTGAGAATATCCGCAATTGGTGAATGCTGACAGTCACCTGGTGAATGTTGAAAAATTAAAATAATACAGACATTTACGTTAGGATTTTGGTCAATGTTGACATATACAACATGATTTTGGTTAATGTTGACATAAGTTATAGGTACATTACCTATTAAAAGTATATTATTAAAGTACTATAGTTGAATATATATTATATTATAAAGTAGAAACATCATATTATATTTAATTAAATCAAAAAAATTATTACTATTATTATTAAACAATATTATACTATATTATATTTGTATTATTATTAGGTATTTAAATTATGATTATTTTACAATATTATTTATTACAGCATGACAAACTGTCATGACATCGTGTACTACATAAAATGTCAATATTTCTACATTTACACTTTTTTGTAGTACACTTTGTTTTACAGTTACATCTTGTATATCCTTGCCCAACAATTATTGAATTTGATGTAGAAGCTTCTCTTAAGGAAATTTGTTGATCCCTTTATACATCAGTGATTGATATTAAATTTTCTTTACACACTGAAAACAGGTTTCTGGTGTATAATCGATTTATAACACCGTTTTTGGTAGCTAATTTATAAAAATCTTTATCTACTCTATCTAATACTACAGCTAAAATATTTTTAGGATCCATTTTACTACGATCAACATCTGGAACTCGAATACGGACAGTTTCTCCAACATTAGCCGGCTGAAACTTTTGTTTAATAATTGTGACCCTTCCGTTATTCCTAAATTAGATTAAATAATATAGGCATTACCAACATTCACCAATATCGTTGTATTAATGTCGACATTCACTAGTGAATGTTTACTAAGATCACAAATTTAATCAATAAGTCAACATTCACCAATGACTTTGGTGTACGACGACATTAACCGGTGACTGTCAGCATTCACCAACTGCGGTCATTCACAGTAACATATACATACACGAGCATAATATCAAATATGCACTAGCAGTATAGTATTTAGTAAATAGTTTTACATGTATAGTCAGGTATGTATAGACTACAAAAATGTCGCACGCGAACTCGTAACTATAGGTTCCTCTTTACAGCTAATGACCAATGCAGCCTAGGCCTTATTTATTATAATAAGACCGGTATAGCATCGCGTAAAGCCCGATATTGCACGGTAGTATAATAATTAACAGTATTATAGTAATTACCTACACGCACCATCAATTATTCATTAGGTATTCATCTTCATAATATATTATGTATAAAGACGCGGTGGTGTAGCCCGGATTTATTAACTGTACGTGGGGGAGAAGGTACATAAATCATATTTCCAATATTATTATACTTTATTTTGATTTAATATTATTTAATATTTAATATTATATTAAATTTTAAAAAATATTAATTTTTATTCATTACATTAACCGCATAGGAGTCACGAACACTGACTTCTTTTGACAGTGTTGATAATTTGTTTAAATTTTAAAACATCGACAGGGCTTAACATTTAACATCATTGTGTATATTCGCATCGTTGCCAAACCGTTCAAACTATTTTCACATCTCGTGGTGTTTCGAAAATATTTTTTTATTCTAATCTTTTTATAGTACTGATATACGTAGGTATATGTCGAATATTATTATCACTATTATACTTGCAGTGGCACAATAACAGTATGTGTAAGAGCAAAATAACATTTTGTGGTCCACCACGTATTTCTACATAATGACAAAAATAAATAAATAAAAAACAATTTATCGAGGAGGGAGTTTATGCGATATATACACCTATATACATACATAGTATGCATATGCGCGCGTAATCAGTATATTATTTACATATAATACTATATAGCAATATCGTGTCACTATTACTGCAGTAGTGCAGTGTGGCTCAACACTAAATATGTTGCCCTTGGTCACTATACAAGTTTACGTGTCGTGTATAATATGTTTAATGTACATACATATTCATGCGTGCGTGAGTGCATATACGTAACACATATTAAATTATAATTTATAATATCATATTGTCTGCTGCGGTGGATGATGTCACAACGAGATATTATTTCGCTAACACATTTACACATGCACTCAAATAACGCTAGAACGTAGTAAATTGATAATATATTTAAGTACAGTATAATATAGAAACATTACCGTTATATAGTCAGGGACGTATTTAGGGGGGGCATTGGCCCCAGGTGCCAACTTTTGAGAGGGCGTCGGAATCCAGATTCTTAAAATATTGCAAAATAATTATTTTATATTATTGTAAAAATAAATTTTTTATTATTATCACAGATAACATGAATTCATGTTATCTGTGTTATTATCATGACCACGGCACAGAATGTTATTCTACGCCCACGGTCTTAGAAGATCTTTTAATAAGACCGTGATCATGACCAAAAAAATTCAGCCCAGAGATCATTTTCAGTACTGAAGAGGGTTAAATCTTATTTAAGGTCGAGAATGACTGATGATCGCCTTAATAAGTTAGTGATTCTCTGTATTGAATCTACACTTACCAAAGATATGAACTTTGATGACATTATAAATATATTTGCAAAACATAATTCACGCAGAAAATTATAATTTTTTTTTAAACATTTTATTTGATTAATTCATCTAAATATATGTTGGTATTGAAAATATTTGTGTTTTTTAATATCCACTCCGTATGATAGTTAAAACTCTTTACACAGTACAGGAATAACTAATTAAATTAAATTAAAAATGTTGTAGTAAATAAGTAATAAGATAGAGAAATATTTTTAAAAAATAAAAAATATCTTACACAGTTTTCTGCACTTAATTCACTGTGATAATTGACATTATCTGGCCTATCGCGCTCTACCAATAAGTAACTGAAAAAAATATTCGCATTTTTAAATATTTTTTTTTGGTAGTATAAATCTACATACCAGTGTCTTATAAACAATTTTATTTTTAGGTTATTCTTAAAAGAGGGCACTTAAGAAATAGTGCCCCAGAGCGCCAAAAATGTAAATACGTCTCTGTATATAGTTTTGTCAACGCGTTCTAACGTTTTTTTAAACCAATATACGCTGACTGTCATCGCCGTCACTACCGATATGTAGCGTAAGGTAGTATATATATATATATTATATACACAATTATATCACAGCAATATAATGACTGGTGAATATTTATATGTATTAATACTTTTATATTATTATTATTATTATTATGTATGTACAGCATGATTTCTGCATTGTTTTGGATATTGCTGAAAGTTCAAAAAATTTGTAATCATATATACTATTACACCATTACCTAAAACCATTCGGTGATATTATGATATTATAGGAAATATATACCGGACGTAATTCGAATGGAATTTTAATGCTGTATAGATCGCATACATAATACTATGCGAACATAATAATACAATATGTATATACTACGTATAAATAAGGTAATAATAAAAATTATCGTCGATTGAAGAAACATATAATATAATATCATGTTGCGACGTGTATATTATTATCATTATACTCGGTAATTCGCATTGATCAAACGTTCATTGAAATTGATAAATTTGTAGCTTATACAAACAACCTTTTTTTCTATACCTGACCTCCAAAGTATATATACGAACAACCTAAATAAATCTTTATAAATTGATTTATGATACATATATGACATGTTGAACAGTGCATCATCGTGTGTAAAATTAATACGCAAAGATGAAAATAAGAAAAAAATATATATTATATATTGTTTTTTTTTTTTTCGTTTGGTCGTAATTGTTGCTGTTCGCAAATACAAACGCATCTTGAGCACATCGCATGCATACATAAAAATATTTCTATACACAAAAAATAATGAAGTAATTGTTCCTATAGATTCATAATACAATTATGTGTGATAGGTATATATATATATAAATTCTTATCTTTAGAGAACCTTGGAAACTTTTTATACGCATACAAGATATACATAAATGTACATGGTACGAGTATAATTAAATATTTGTTCCATTATCTAATTGATAAATACTACTACTACTACTATATCATATATCATATAATTCGATTCATAATATAATTTATAATATATATATATGTATGTATAAGTATTATCACAGAGTAATAATATGGTGTTAAATATAAATACACTTTTGAAAAAAACGCGTCCGTACACGTATATTATTATTAATAATTAATATAATATGGGTATAATAGTTGTTCGACTATAAATAATTAATATCGAATCACGCACTATGGTGATACATACTATAGTAAAGTAGTGTGTTTTATACGCATTTTGTCCAGGAAGTCGTTGGCATTAGTGCCCTAATATTTCATTTATATAATTGGTTTTTTTTATAAATCATATTATATTCGTTTGGTTGGTATATATATATATATAGGCATGAACATTTTTAATTAAGTATTTGTGCACAAACGCTACACTCTTTATTAAAACAGTCGGCAGCTAACTATTTGATCTCGTTGACATTTTCATAATTTTTATAATGACTTCTTTAAAGCGCTGTCACCATCGTTACTAATTATACTGTCCAGGGCTACACTAAACCCATCATCTTTCTTTTTTTTTTCGCCGACATGTGTTCTTTCAGTACGCATACAATGTATATGTAATGTATGTACTGATTACAAGTATGTATGTATAATATAATATGTGTATTTACATAATAAATATACACAATTTTATATATTTATTATTTATACATTATGAAGCCATTTAGTAGGTAGTACTAGATACCTGCAGTATACTAATTACTACGTATATTTATTTATTTATTATGTAATCTTTTTTTTCTTTTATTATGAAAATAATGTAAATATTTACATTTTACAATCTGTATGCAATTAATGTACATTAAAACAATAAATAATAAATGCATGTATATATATATATATATATATATATATATCCTAAATAAATAAATATTTAGAAGGTTTGGGCGTCTGGATTGAAAAAGGCGACCATCATTAACGCGACTTCAAGAATATATCCGCAATACCTACAGTTCAAATCACGCCCAGTACAAAATATTTATAGACATCATATTATAATATACATAATTATACGAACATGTGCGGTAAAAAAAATACACTCTTTTTACATAAAATTTCCAAGCAAACGTTCATTGTATTACTACATTATTCATATTATATAATCCAACCAGAGGAGACTAGAATTATTATTGTCGTATGTAGCTACCTGTGTATTATAATACTAACCCATACTATTATATTATATTCACCGCCTAAGACCATGATATTTTTAACGGAAAAATAAAACGAGACAACTATGATAACATATATATATATATAAAAATTATATAATAATATATATAAAGGTTTGTTCCGGTAATAACCTCGACGCGCGGGGGACACAAAAGAGGCGCAAAAATGATACACGCCGTGTGACATCTGTCATGTTATATTTACTGCGACGTGAGACGGTACATCTATGAAAAAAAAAAACCGTCTTTGCCGCCACTGCCAAAGACCACAAAACGTGTGTTCGTGAGCATGTCTGCGTATATATGCGATGTGAATTGTCATGAGTGTGTGTTAAATGAAACATTGTGAGGTGTACACATTTGCTGAATCGCACTGGAGGTCTCTATGTATTAGATAATAATGATATAATATTATTATGCTGCTAACGTTGCGCTAAAAGCTTTTGTTTTCGCTCGGGTCGAAAAGCATGCAGCATTTTATTTAATCACTCCCCGATTAATATTTTTTTTAATTTTTTTTTTTTTTTTTTTGATTCTCGGTCATTGAGACCATACTGCCGAACAGATTTCTCTCCATCCATCTCTATTTCTTCCGCCGCTACTCTCCTTGTTTCGACTTCTGGTTTATATACGAGTATAATATAGTATAGATAAGAACAGAGTATTGTATAGAGACCTCTCAATGGAAGTAATACAAAATAACCAACGTATAAAAGTACAGATACATATAATGAATGTTAAATGGATTAAAATTAGTGTTTTCTCTTTTTGTGCTGTTGGACTACGTATGCATTAAATATATTAACTCTTGATTTGTTAATAACCATATAAGATACTTTGGATTCACTAAGAGCTTAGAGCTATATATATATATATATATATATACATATATATATATACACAAGCCATAATAAATTAATGCATTACAAAAAAAAATACTAGAAGCATGTATAATAATTAGAGGTAGGATTTTTATGATTTTACATATTTGTTTCTAGTCTATAGAATTAAATGGAAGTGAGAAATCTTTACGATTCGAGAAACACAGAATTCATAGGAAAAAATTTATTTTACATAAAAAAGCATATTTTAGGGGTTAAAGAATATTTAACGCGCGTTAGAGAATATTTTTGTAATATCGGCATATCATGAACATATTTCACGTGTATCAGCACTTTGATAAATACAATGTTCATTAAATGATTTATTCCTAGGTTTTAATAAAAATTAATCTCCAGGTATTCTTTATCGATTGCGATAATACGTCGGTTATGGAAACACATGGAACAATATATAGGAAGTTATTAATTGCAATTGTAAAATTAATTTAATTGAATATATTTAAAACCAAATTAATAAAAATAAATTTAAACTGAATTTTTTTTTTTAATATTAAAAGAATATTTTGCATATTTAAGGACATAAAACATCATATATTTGGTATTTTAAAAGAATATTAAGAGAATATATTGTCTATTTTATGCGACATAAAAACATCATATTATAAGAATTTTAAGAGGATATAAATCCAACCTCTAATAATAATATTAGATTATCATCATTAATTTATATAATTTATTATATTTATTAAAATAAGTCTCTGTAGGTTCGTTATAAATTAATTTATTTGATTAGTTTATTGTTAAATTTAAAGTTCGTTTATAAACCCTAGTTATTGTGTACTTATATTATATTTTTTAATAATTATTGTAAATTTCACTTTGTCCCTATATATTTATGTATTGATCAGTATGCTGTGTCTATTGGCAATTCATATAATGAGCAGCTCGCTTTAATTGGATTTAATGTTAATACAAGTTGTTTCTCTCTCTTAAAATCTAGAAGAAAACGTTATATATCATCTAGGTATTATATCTAACATATATTACATTAAATTTTTTTTTTCTTATGTTATAGTTTTACAAGCCATCCAGGCTTTTTGCTGCTGAAACTGAAAATATCCCAGTTTATTTCTCTTGATTACTAAGGTTCCATCATTGTCTTCCGTACACTGTCCATCCATCTTCGACGTGGTCTCCCTCGTGGTCTCGTTCCTTCCATATCTTCGCTTAAGACTCTCTTCAGTAGTTTCCCATCTGCTCGCTAAAAATGTCCCATCCATTCTAGTCTCGTGCTTCTAACGAACTGAACCACGTTTTCTCTTTTAAACAGTGTCCTCAGTTCATTGTTTGATCTTATTTTCTATTTCTGTTCTTCCCGACTATATATTGGGGCCATGTATTTTCCTTAGTATCTTTCTTTCAAATCTCGAATCTTAATAGCTTCTCTTCATTACCTTTCGTTGTTGCCCAAGTGGCACATGTATACGAAAGGACTGGTCTCACATAGCTAATATATAGTTGTTCTTTTGTTTTTTTTGATAATAATTTTGATCTAAATAGGTTTGCTAGGGCAAAGTAACATGTTTGCTGCGGCCAGTCTTATATTTATTTCTCCATACATGTTATTTTGCTTGTCTAATGTCACTCCTAGATATTTAATATCTCTTATCTGCTCTATTTGGCTGTTACCTATATTTATGTCTCTTAGAGTTCCTGATTGTCATGTATTTTGTTTTTTCCATGTTACCTTTATTATATACTCGTATATAATTTATATAATAGTGAATTGCCCCTGTTATTCCTTCTTGATTACGGGTACTGCATAAGATATACATAAGTACGCTACTATATCCCTTTCTATGGAAATTTTCGTGAACATAACGATATGAGTAAGGATATTGTTGTTATGTACGCATGCATCTACGAATGTAATGTAAAACAATTTCTATTTTTATCCGTCGCGGGGGATTTGTGTTTTATAATCAGATAGAATTAATTATACTCTGGTTTATAATTATATTTAGATATTTTGTAGGTTTTGTAACAGGTATATATTTTCAATTTAAAAGATGTCCAATAAATTAATTACAGTTCATAAACACGTACAATCTTACAACTTTTGCACGTCTTCGTCTAAATTGTATGAACAGTGTTATACGAGGGTCGTTCTTGATTTTTTATACAGACTTTCAGCTACATGTACCTACTATAATAGTCTACTATTATAGTCATTATACCTATTATGTTTGGGTGTCGACTAAAATTTAGAAAGGTGTATTAAAATAATGAGTTATAATTAATTAAATATAATTACGATAGAGAATATTTAAATTTTATATTTCAACAGCAATAAGCGCTGTTGTAATTTTAGTATTTAAATTAGTTTCAACTGTTTCAAGTTTAGAACAACAATGCAATAAATAACAATACCATTCACCCATCTCTGTATCTCTCCCGACCGTAGACTGCCATTCTACCTAGAAGGTTGGCCTTTTTTTATTTTTTTTTTCAATTCAAAATACAACACATGCTAACAATATTAAATACATATAGGTACCTATAAGCAGTTCGATAAGTTCAACTACCCTTCTCGTAAATTATAATCAGTTGGAGAACTTTCGATGCAAATAAGATTACAACAGATATAATTATAAAGACAATATCTCCCATACATCTTAATTCTCAAGCGTGGGGTCCGGTACGGATTACAAGCTAATCGGTAATAAGTTATTACTATACTTACGTGCTGAAGGTTATTCGAGTGAGATTCAATTATAAAACGTGATATTATAATGGAGGAACGGCGGAGCGTTTATAGCGTACGATTTATATCCTATATAATATTTTGTAACATAATTGCTGTGATTCAAATGGATAATATACGAAATGTATATAAACACATAATGCAAATTGTACGAAATGCAAAAGCACTAAGACATGGAATCGATAAAATATACATTTAACCATTTTCTCGACAATAACGTATAGTCAAGAAATATACTATTACTTCGCGATTCGTTGTAAAACACTACAGCAAACGTAAAAATCTGATTCAATTATTTTTCTTCTCGTATAATATACGTTATACGTATAGTTACTATATTATGTATATGTAGATAAAATATATGTTTTTAACGAAAAAGTGTAGAAATTTAATACTGCATCCGAAATTAAGACCCAAAGACATTCATTACTTATGTATACGAATTAAACCCACATTATAACATAAAAAAGAATGACGAATAGTATGGACATGGAGTCTAAGAAACTAACAACAAAACGAACAGTAATCATATCAAATCATAAACTATACATTTTAAACACACAGTATACACATATTATTATATACACACACATTATACATGATAAATGTAAAATATAAGTGATTATAATATAAATAGTTCCAAAGAATGATATTATAATATATTATAACCCTTTTTCGTACACTATGAGAACACTATCTATTTATACATTATAATTATGACCACCTCGTTCAATCATTATCATATTCATTGCGAACGATTATAAGCATGACGAAAAGTATATAGCCATATAGGCATAACGTTATAGGCTTAAAACGTTTAGAAGTATATGAACAGCGATCACCTGATGATAATCAACGATTACCATCACCGTTTACCCTTAAATTCGCGAGTACCTACCTACGCCCCTAAATCCAAAAAGTTCAAAGTATACAATCATCGATCGCGCACACATATTAGGTATACCTGCAATATGAGAAGCAGAGCGGAGTGTGATGTGTCGTACATCATAAAAGTATATGCGTAACATAATATTCGTTAAAGCATTACCTATAGCCGACGACGAGTGATTATAAATGATGTAAACGAGGACGAATACACGGACGCATTTAAATGTATTGGGTTTCTGCAATGTCAATAATGTAGTGTATACTATATAGACAATATAAGAGACAATATAAAATAATATGTTGTTGTATATTTTATAAAATAGTTATAATAACGCTATATCATATGCGGGTCTGCATAGCGACATTTATAGAAGACGTATACATATAATATTGTAAACACGCAGAACGGATATTAAAATACGGCAAAATATATATATATATTTTTTAATTTTAAACATATAAATAATTAAATATGTATACAATACACAGCCATTCAGGTATATCAGTTTGTGGGGACAATATTTTGCTATTATGCGCGCGTGTGTATATATTATATAGTATACAGGCACTTATATATTCAATTCGTCATATCCCGAATGTGTCTGCTGCAGCTGTGGGGGTGTGTGCGCCATATATCTCCTCGTCAAAATTGTCTGTATATACGTGCCGATTTGCTGTAAGGTTCGGCCGTGCCAATGAAAACACTCAGTTATACTATATTTATATATGTCTATACAAAGACGTTTGGTCTTTGTGTACGAAAACGGGTGTGCGCGTGTGTGAGTATATTTTACATCACTACTGTTGCACGCGTGGTACCACCACACCGTATATTATACCATTTCGTATATTATAATAATATGTTGCACATATACAATATCATACTTAAACGTTGTACAAAGTGACTGGTTTTCTTAAGTTAAACATTTATTTTTTCGGTTCTTTTTTCCGGTCTGATCGAAAATCTTGCTATCGTTTAATATAACGATAATTGAAGCTTTTTTAAATGGTGAAACATTATAATATTATACAGCTACATTTTTTTTATTCCATAAAATTTCTGAAAATGTCGTTGCGGTTAAATCGAATGTGGAATACCGGTATAGTTAGCGAATTATTATAATAAAAATGTAAAGGCCATGCTTTATGATAAGTGCATTTGCGCATTGGTAAAAGGTAAAACCCCAATAGTGCAAATAGGAGGATATAGGTAAAGACTAAAGGTTACAACATTTTGTGCCTAATATTCCACTAATTTGAATATATTATAAATTAATGCTTATAACTAATTATAAGTTATAAGTTATAACCAATCATATATGACTCTTATTCGGTTTGATTCACTCACAGCTAAGTTTTTAGAAAAATATTTATCTTCTGAATAATAAATGCAATTAAGCATATACCGGTATTTCAAGAAGTAAGACCCTAAAAAGAAAATGCCTCTATATATATATATATATCGTTTATTTACAAAAATATTGAATACCTCAACCCTATACTCGGTGTCCGGACACATTATAATATACTCACAGAAAATTCAGCATTGATTAATTTGGCACAAATTTGGCTTATGGACAGTTAGACCTACAGTTTAATTCGGCACATGGCAATAAACTAAACTAGCATTAAATATTAATAAATATATTGAATTCTCGAAATTGAATAAAAATGCTTCATTTTGTATTTAGCAGCTATTAGGTCATGAACCTAAACATAAAAATTAATCTATTGTAAAAAAAACACGGCGTTAATCTTGAAAGGATAAAAATATTAAAATTAAATGCCGGGTCGAATAAAGTGCATTATTTATCTTATAGAGATATCGGACAAAACATCAGGACAATTTTACGGGTTATACTGTATACTATTATGTAAGTTTACAACTAGTATAATATAATTAATATGTATTTTATTAATATGTATGATGTACCTAGATTATTTCTAAATTTTTAACTGAAAACAAAAACAAAAAAAAATCCAAAAAAAATATGTAAACCAAAAAATTCACCTTGTACGGGTATTTTTTACATGAATGTTTCTCGCGGTGTAAGTATCGTATATCATCGTATATGCAAAATCATTGTATGTTGTAGGTTCGTGTGCGTTCCTAGTCCAGTTTGTCCTTCGAACGTCGTACAGACTATTATGTATTATGCGTGTATATGTAAATATACCTATTATAAAATATATCGGATGTGCCTATACACAGTTTATGCGTATACGGGATAGTATACGCATGTGCTGTACACGACGTTCTCCGAATTTTTTTTTTTACACACGCGTGTATGTTCGGGTGGATATTATTTATATGTATTATATTCTTCAGCGACGGATGCGCGGGGATCTGTTCTTTGATAATGGGTACACCGCGAACGCTTCTGAATCCGTGCACAAACTGGTTTCGGCGATAGAATTTATTTATAATAATAGTATGATAAATATTATATATATATATATGCTATGGCTTCGCAGTACATTATTATTTAGAACCCTTTCCGTCCGTTCCTTTTTTACCCACACGCGTCACGCACGCTCACTCACGCAATCGATGTTTCGTCTATGAGATAAGGTTTTGCTGCATTATATATTTTATATATATTTTAGGTATATATATATATATATATATATATGTATATTTCTCGGTATTATCAGTGTATATAGGTATATACGTTAGGTATAAACAGCATTTATAGTGGGGAGGAGGCGTTAAAGAACTTGGTTCCTATACCTCAGCGCTTATAAATGAGCGTCCTTTAACATTACTACTGATGGAACGCTCAACTGTTTGATTACTCGTCTAAAAATATAAATTAGGTACTAATTAATCATGCATTTATCATTTAATTTTCAATAGTTTTATTTTATATAGTTATCAACCGTAACGTTTCGTTGGCGACCGACTATGTATAGCTGATATAGCTCTGAGAGACTGAGAAACAGCTATAGCTAGAATAGTATTCTAACTAACAATAACTATAACTCATTTTAAATATTATAATTGAATTGTAAAATGATAATATATGGATAACGCTCAAAGTAACAAAATGGTGCCTATCACAGTTCCCTTTGCGGTTTATCGCCACTTTAAATAAGCCCTGAAAGCAAACATTATTATTGTGTTGAAGTAATTTTGGGCATCTGTACATAAATAAATGTGTATAATTTTTATTATATATCTTTATTCTACTTGTTTTTTTTTTTTATCTAAACATAGTCGATGACCTCAGAAAATTCGCGTGATGGCCGACAAGTACGCGTATATACATAGGTACGTTCACACCTGCTGAACACTGTATATTATATACATATTTACGAGCATATATGACGTAGATAAATAAATGAATAATTTAAGTGTAAAAATGAATAAAAAGATATATTATATTATATATTATTCTAAGAATCATGTACAAAATATAAATAATAATAATACATAGAGAAATAAATATCCGTATATAAATAGCCTGGATGAGTATTATGATGACTTGTGTATTGACCTGTATACAACCTGTTTTAAATTATAAAATCAATTCATTATTAGATATAATTCACAAAGTCATAAAAATAACGCGACTGATATTTAGTGTACATACGCTATAATCAGTATTGAGTATTAACCATTTACAAATGTTTATTTTATTTTGTTATATATAATATTATATACAGTATATCCCAAAAGTCCCGTATCACCCTTAATATCTTCATGGAAAATCAATATATTTAAACGTGGTTTTTTATTTTTACAACATGCCATTCAATCAGAATTTTTATACTTAGTACTGAAAAAAAACCGTGTTTAAACATATTGATTTACCATGGAGGTAATAAGGGTGATACGGGACTTTTGGGACACACTGTATATATTATATATGAGTATACATTTTTAAACGATTATATTTTCCATAATTACTTCGGGGCTATAAAGTTGAGTAAAGTAACGATGGTCATAAACTGACATCGTACATCACTTCTTAAGTAATATTATACGGCTAATATGTTGAGTGTGTAAAATGGCAAGTGGGACTGACACGCGAAGTATGATGCTGACAAAGGAGTCTATGGTAGCGGCCGCACGGACAATCATACGAACCGAGAAGAGACGGTACGAATACACAGGCAGTAGTGTAGAGTACACGTTCGGCAAGGGGGTGAGTTCAACAAGCGAAGAAGACAGGAGGCAAGTAGTCCACGGAGTGCAAGTTGGTAATGGGTGTTTAATAACGAAGTTCTAGAGAACGAGATTGGCGAATTACCTCGTCTACACGACGAACACATCGAAAGGTCGACAACATACAGGTCCAAAATATTTAATCGGTTAATTAATATAATATACTCGTATCTATATATCGAATTGTACTTTATGTAAGATATAAATCCTTTATGAGTCAATAATAGTTAGAGTACTATAACACCGAGGTCAGATCTCCTAGGTCCTCGTTAAATAAATAAGTACGCACAAAGAGATCGTTACAGCAATATTAAAAGAGAATAAAATATACGTAACAACGTATATACCTATGTTATTTATATAAACACTTCAAAGTATATATAATAGGTATATGTTCATCATAAACAGGAGCACTATGCGTACATTTACACATACTATTATTATGTATGTTGGTATAAACTCTTATACCTATATGTACCAATACTATATATTATACAGTTTATATTGCACTTTCAATCTAGTCGACATTGACGCGCAGTGATGCACACAGAGGGGGGTTATAAGGGGTTACAACCCCCTCCCCCGGAAATGTCTCCTTTTATTAAATTACTTTCAACTATGTTTTACATTTATCTGCAGCATACTGGGAGTAATGGCTGTTACAACATAATATGCATGACAAAATAGATTAGATAGTCTATTTTGTCATAATTATATGAATTATTCAAATATGGGTATTGGATTTATTGATTAAAAAGTTTATAGATTATAATATCTATGTTATTTATTATCTATGTAAGTATTTAGTACTTATACACTATTGAACTTTTTATCATATTTCTGGTTTCTGCATAGAATTGCTTACAAAATTCCATTCTTTAGGAAATTATTATATGATGCACACCCACTCTCTCTCTAAAAAAATCCTATGTGCGCTACTGTTGACGCGTACAGTGAAATATGCATTTACCTAAGGGATACCTATTTGAAAAACTTAAAAATTAACTATATACGCTTGTAGTACGTAGAACTCGGAAGTGTGATGCATATACGTGCGCGCAGCGGAAACCTACGAAATTAATTCGACTAATTATAGCGCGGACAAAGACGTAAGATATAATGTATGTATGCGCGTATAGGATATATATAGCTGCAGTATAATGTGGTGCACAGTTTGTATACCAATAATGTATATAAATATTAAATATATAATATAAATATATTGCACATATGCGATACGAAACGTCGAAACTCGAGACGTAGAATCACGTGTAAGAATATAAGGTTCACGCGTGCACACGTATACTTATATAAAATATATAATGTATATAACTGCTTCTGCCTTTTCTTCTGCTGCATACACGCACGTGCACCTTACGCTGTATATTTGTGTTGTACGAATTAATGACATTGTCATCGTTTCTTTTGGTTCGCCGTGATTATTATCATGTACATGCAGATTCCAAATCTATTGCCTTGGTGAGATCGACTAACGTCATTGTTGTGTTCATAATATAATATAATATGGATATACAGTATATACACACGACAATTGTATAAAAAAATGAATCCGTATGCTTATTTTATCAGCCATAATGTCTTTAGGCTATATTCATGTGTGGATATATAATTATATATACTATCCGTCGAGGAGTACCCGACGTTGGATGTTATTATAATATCAACCCCGAGCTGCACTTGACAGTATGATATAGGCTGTTTTTTTTTCATTCAAAAATAATGTAAACCTTTATACTTCAAACAGAAAAATAAATTGTACTATATCGATAGAAAACAACAATAAAAAACAAAATGAAATGTAATGTAATCGAAAAGTATTAATTTTTACGTATTTTTGTTTTATTTCATTTTTTATCGTGTTTAAGGCGATTTAAAGTTTGGTGATCCATTAACAATGCTCACCTATTTATGCTTATATTTTACGCTTTTTCAAATTCTGATTTTGGAAAATGACGCGTCTTATAGGACCATATATTTTCTAACACATAGATTTTTTTGTACCACTTAAGAAATACATCCTGTGGTCAATATCAACTATTGCTTTAGAAACGAGGAACCATTTCTTTTACGGAAATAATTATAAATATTGTTCAGTTTATTTTTCTGAAATTTGGATGGTCAAAATTCGAAGTTATACAACTTTATTTATAAAGAACATTATATAATTTCTTTGTCTGCACAACAGAATATTATGATTTAATTAATAAAATGCATTAATATGTATTATAATTAATCAATTTATTTATCGCTATTCCCAACTGCTTCGAGATAACTCGCATTTAATGTATCATGGTTATTATAATAATTATTATCAAGAATGAGTTTCTTGCATAATTTTGAAGCTATTACGAATGAAGGAAAATTTCAATAATAATATATAGTAGGCACATACTAATCATTTAACACTTTATACGTAAGTACTGCTCCGAATTTTAACTATACGTGACATAAAAAATTCCAGAATAATATTATTTGCATGAGAAACATTGTGTTCCCTTTATTTTAAAAACATAAGTTAATATTGCCAGAGGATACTGCTTAGGAATTAAAAAAAATCTAAGTATTGGAAATCATGGTATTGTAATTTATTGCATATATGTATGGCGTATGCATAGGTATGTTTACATTTTCCGAAAACCAAACTTTGAAAAAACGTAAAATATTTAAACACAAAAGATGGCGACCGTCCTTAATGGATCACTCTGTATATACGTTGACGTATTACATATCTGTATACATTATAAACATAATTTCTGAATTAAAAATTAATCTACGCGCGTATATATAATGTGTTCGCCTATAATATATACGTGCCTATATACAATGCTGTAATTACAGCACG
Organism: Chaitophorus viminalis; assembly: GCA_025469195.1. NCBI lineage: Eukaryota > Metazoa > Arthropoda > Insecta > Hemiptera > Aphididae > Chaitophorus > Chaitophorus viminalis. Next base: position 3,245 of record JAIPRK010002261.1, on the reverse strand, counting down.
TAAATGAATGGTATAATAATTGAGCACATATCATACAGATAACCGCCCCGCGTTTATATATACTTATCTGTTTAACTATGAAACAGGCCCCGTTTGCAAGCCTATCAAATATACACAAGCCATATTTATACGGTCAGAATATGATATTTTTATTTAATGAAATCTTAATACATTATAAATTAAATGAACAATATATATGTTTATAATTTTTGATATCATATGATTATACAACTAACCGAATATGATATTATCTATATATTATGATGTATAAGATCTCAATATAATACGGTCTGCTGCAACCACTGTCAGTACTGCGGTTAATCATCAAGCAGTAACCGGATGGGTGACCAAATGACTCTATGGTAGTGGTGTTTGTCCATGGTCTATACACATATACATTACCCACGTGTTTAACCCCCAACACTTCCTCTAATCTCAAAAAAAAAAACCAACAACCCAAAAACCCCACACGGAAATGCCACAGTTCTTGCCGAATCTTCCTTAAAAAATATATTATATTATATATATATAATACAATATGTACAGACATCAGCTGTTAATTTAATTTTTACCACAACGAAAAACGAATATCGTTTCAAGTCCCATATTATTACTACAGTGATGAATGATGCGATATTGTCCAGCATCTTGTGCTGCACACTTTGAAGGGTGATTTATTTACTCATAAATAAATATATAATAACCCGTTTCAGTGTAGCCTTTATCAGATGTTGTATGAATTGGCACGGAGCTTGCTCAATACATCATAAACGCATTATACACATTTACAAGTTTGTATGTACCTCTATATAATTTTTTTTTTTTTCTTCATCTGAATCCGGTCCAGCCCAAGGCCTCGTTGTTTCTTTGAAAAACCAGTATTGTTTTATTTGTATATTAAGCTAAGATTGGATAACAGACAAGATGAGAGACGGTGTCAATGTTGTAAGCACTATAGTGCGCGCGCATGGCTATAACGCATATAGTATACGAGTACACACGCACGTATTTATATGTATTATATACGTATATCTGTATAATAATATAATATATACCTTGAGCAGTTTGTTGTGTACCTATACGTATGTAGTCATGGTAAAATTAATACGACGCTCTTCACACATCGAACGATATACCATGTTACGTGTATATGCATATTATATATACGTTCATATAAATAATAATATAATAATACTATACACGTGTATATAGAATTTCACATCGTCACACCGATATTATATATTGTTAATATAATATCGATTATTAGAGCGTGTTACGCCGCGTGTAATATATTATATGGGCGTTATAAATATTAAAACATATTTTATAACACTGTTACTACTGTATACGGCGGGTATATGTGTGCGTTCTATACGTATACAATATGAGTTTAACCGTGATATAAGTACACTGTGGAAACATTTATGTTATAACCACGATCAAATAGCGAAAAGTCTCTTGTTTAAACAAATTTACAGAATTATTTAACTTAAAAATATTATATTCTAGGTACCTATATATATATATACATATATATATATATATACATATATATATTAAAAAAACATTTCATTTATTTTCGTTTGTAAATAAAATCTTCATATATGAATGCAGCGTGTATAACGGAAGGTGCGAAGCGTAAATGGGATCGTAATCTGAATATTTTTGCGTCTTGAAAATAAACACGTCGTGAACACGTTATAAAAATATTAAAAATTACTAGATTATTTAAATCTATTCAAGTTAAATACCTTTTACCGTTTACCGTCAATACAAACCAGTATTGTTCTATTCAAACATAATGGTATAAATATATAGGTAAAAAAGATATATTGCTATGTGATAAGAAATAAAAATTAAAAATCATAAGTCATGATTCATAACACTCTTAACTTCCGCAATGTTGCGATTTGTAAAGTGTACTATAAATACCGATATGTGTCGGTAGTCGGTTTATTAGACATTATTGCGGTTTTATAACGACTGTTGAATATATGTTTGATCTCAATATTTTTGCAATAATATAACATATACTACTTTTCTATAGTTTTCACGAATGCAAAAATGAAGAGTTTTGCAATATAATTTTATAAAATTGCTCGATCATTTCTAGTGAAATTACCAACAGTATATATAGCATAATATAATAACCAATAGGGAAATATAGGGTTAGGTTAGGCATATAATAATCTTTTACCGACTTCAAAATAAATATCTTGTGAGTATTATATACATACAACTACTTTATTCCCGCATAATATTGTCACTAAATCAGTAAAAACTAAATATCTAATAAATAATAATGTTCATACATTTGGATGAATAAATTTCTGTATTTACTTATTATATTACAGCGTATATTACACTATTTAAGATAATATAGGTATGATATTCGTTAAAGTTTATAATAGTATTGAATAATAATTGTTGACCTGTATAATATACAATTATCAGCAACAAATTTATAAAATATTAATAAAAATGAAAAAATAATTATAATATAAACTATAAATACCACACTTTAAACATACGCAAAATGAAAAATCTTTAATTAACATTTTTAGATTTTGAACGGAGTGATGGAATCTATTGATTATACAATGATGTGTGTTTTTTTTTTTTTTTTTGTATCCGACGACAACTTTTTTTGCAGTAAAAATGCTTCAATTTGCTTATATAGCAACTTTTCTGAAAGAAAAGTGAATGTAGATGGTACTTGGGCAAGTCAAAAATCCAACTTTTTTAATACTTTTTGCAAAAATTGAAAAAAACGTTAAAAAAATGACGAAAAAACGGGAAATTTTACGCAAAATCACGTTTTTACAAACTACATTTTTTTAAAATGCTCTAACTCAAAAACAAAAAACCGCAACTACTTGAAATTTTCACCAAATCTTTATATTGGTGTTCTCCATACATAGTTAAGTTTTCAAAGAATTTTGACATATTTTGACTTATTTATAGACAATTTAAATTTTCGATTTTTGTAAATTTAATTTTTTAAACACCTATAAAATTTAATTGGCTGGCCGAAAACTCTCAAAAATTTAATACAAGATTTAATATAATATTTAATATAATAAGCTTAACTTATCTTCACTAGAAAATAATGGTGATAGTTTCACTCAAATTTTTTTTATAAGCTCATAAAGCTCAAATTTGTATAAAATGTATCAAAATCACTATAATTTGCAAGTTATTTTGTAGATAAAAATTCATAAAATTTTTTCTGTTTATACTTAAGG
>JAIPRK010002260.1:0-24217 GCA_025469195.1 Chaitophorus viminalis | reverse complement strand
TCATGAAATGGATGTCCATATAATGTATTTTCGTCAAAATTCACTATCTGGACGAATTTCACTATCTGGATATCCAGTTCATGAAATGAGTGGTTTCACTATGTGGATGCGACATATATATATATATTTTGTGCAATTCTTGATGTAGTATAGCACCAAACTATATTATTAAATTATTTAGCTTAAGATTTTCGTGGTAAAAAAATATAATCTGTTTATGACGTGTATTCTTAAGGGCTTTTCTTACAATATCCGGTTAAGTGTTGGTTAAGACTAACCGGTAGAATTCTGTCGGTTAACACATGATAAATTCTTCCGGTTAGCGTTATCAGGCACTAATCGAACATTATAAGAACGGCCCTAAATACAAAATATGTATATTTGGCCGTATAGATATCAGAATCAGAGTGTTGTTTAATGGTTTAATCTCCGTCGATCCACAGTAAAACTTATATTAACATATAAAATCAAAAAATCAAAACGTAGTTTTTTTTTTATCAAAAAAATTCGAAATTCTGATATGTAAAATGTATATATATTTACGAAATAGGTTAATTAACATTAACCGAAACTGGTATGATTATAAAATAGAATTAAAGTTAAAAATACAATTGGTGTTGTTTTAATAACACCAATTGAGTCCTAGGTCAAAAATAATGTTGCAATGGTGTATGAGATTTACTCCTTTTGTTGGTAAATACTTAAATCTATTTCAGTTTTCCACGTGTGTAGGTTTTTCCGAGAAACAGTACCATTGAAATGCAAATATAGATTTTTATACATGCGTACCCGTCAAACACCTTAACGGTCATGTGTACTAGTTGTTGATAGAGTTGTTATAATACAATTATTCGAATTAAGTAATCCATTTTGCAATATTCTATTGTATTAATAAGCTTGAGTCTACGCAATCACATAATACAGACACTATAGAACATAGGTTTTGATATAGGCTGCAATAGCCAATAACTATATAGAGGAAATATCTCAAGGAATTGTAATGATTTATGTCCAATTATTGAATGACGTGATCGGTGATCCATTACACTCCTTACACTTTACCATTTTAGTAAAAAAAACGTATATAAATAAGTATTGTATGTAGTTATTTGGACGATCAGACGAATCAAATCATAATAATAATATTATAGTTGTAATTCAAATGTATATATATTTATCTTTGCCAGCGGCACTGTAATAAGTCGACGTATATACAGGTACAGTAATAATAATAATATTGCGATGCTTAATGCTTAGGTATGGGACGAATAATTATTTTTCTCCTATTCGGTAACGCTATCTACAACAGTTTTTAAAACGAAAAATGATACATAAAACGCATATTTGCGCACCTCCGAGAAAAAACTACGTGTCTACGTTAATAAAATTATTGTTTCCTGGAGGCTTCCGCGCTATTCCACGTGGATTTGGAGCCACAAGCAAACAACAAAAATATTTATGATGTTGAACATTTTTTTGCAACACGAAATTAAAACGAAACATACTGTAAAAAAAAAATAAGTGCAGCTACAATGCAAAAATTTCAAAACTTTTGATCACACATAAAACTATACTATTTTAAATTACCAAAGTATACAGCTACGTATACTGCAGTTCGCTGAACTACTCCAAGTCTCTAAAATATAAAGAAAAATGCGCAAACTATAGGCAAGGACAAGTACCTACTGTTGTACTACAATGTTCTTGTTTTAACGATCGATGAGTTACAAATTAGATCAAGTAAACTATGTTTATTGTGAATGAATTCGTTGCTCGCACTATTTGTCGAGCATAGAATAAATTTATAAATGCATAATTTGCGTATTTCACGACACTCGAACGCATTTCAATGAAAACCAACGGGATTGGGGTAACTATATTAGATACGTAAATATAAGTATTGTAATGTGAATGATACTTTTTAAAATTTCAAATTTATCGGAGCCTAGAGGCTCATACGCATTGCGGTGGGGAATACGCAAAAGAACAAACGTACAACTTGGCGCACCAGTGTAAAATACAATAACGTGACGAATGCCAAAGTGGTTATGTATAGCCGTATAGGTGACGAACGACTACACGATGACCGTTGGTGTTTGTCGCAACGGGTCCGTGGTATGTTAAGTACAGTTAAGTTGAACTATAACGTTTTGCAGCGTATACGATTTCAACGTAATACATATTATATTATAATCATTATATTATATATTATACACATACACGAAGGGTTAGTTGTACTGCTTCAAAGTTGACTTAATACCGATATTGTATCAGATTTCAGATAAACGCGATTTGTCTGCGCATGAGGTATTAATAATAATAATACCTAATAATAATATTAAAATGACGATATAATATTATGTCTAATGCTCTATAATGATGTTATTTCGCATGGCTTGTACGCGATAATGTTAACACAGTTTCAAATGCGATTATTACACGGCGGCGGTGAATCGAAAAATTGCGAAACGATATCGGTGAACTACTCGCAGGCGGTACGCTTATATTTTTACTAATGATTAAATGAACATTTTTTTGTATTTTACTCACTCGTTCTCCGCAGCAAAAACCAATTAAAAAAAGAAGTGAATGGACCTCGATTTACGGTATAGTATAGGAGATGGGGTGGATCTCGTTCATAGGATAGGTCATTACAATGGATTTTTTGAATTTTAATGCAATGATAGGTATCATTGTATACGAATAACGATTCTGAACGTAGATGATATGTTTGTCTAGAATAGGTATATTATATAATATATTAGGTGGTTTTTAAATTGAAATATTTTGTCAATATTTGCTTTTCAAACGCTCCTAAAAAATAATTGTACGTATTATCAGATTTCAATAATATTGAAATGACAGTAAAAGCAATTTTCACTTGTATTAAATTTTCAAGTATTTTGTATCAGCCAATTTTTTTTAACCAACAATTATAAAAAAAAACAATGAAAAAAATCAAATATTTCAAATGCCTATTAGTTGCCTAAGAATCAGTATATTATTTTGAAAAAAAAATTACTTAAAAAAAATGCCAATCTAAACAACTGGTAAAAGTTTCGAGTTCACGGCAAACGGCAACTTCAAAAGTATACACGGTAAGTTTAAGATTTTATTATTTGTAACTTTATGTCGTTATAAATGTATGATGAACTCAACTTCCTATACTGCATATGTATAGAAATTTAATTTAAATATTTAAAACTTAGTATAATGTACTTTAGTTTTTAAACAATTAAAGTTATCATACGGACATAAAAATATTTATAATATACGGTTTATTATACAATTTATGTTTATTTTAAATATATATTCCATAAAGAGACTAGTGTTCATTATTTTTGGGACTATTATTATTGCGGTCTCGTGATAAATATGATGAAAGTATTAAATAATCGTATTTATTTCTATACGAATGGGGCCCGTAAACTTATTAAACAAACAATTAAACATTAATAATACGTTCTTGTGTGCTATACTCATATTTTATACAGTTACTGCAGTATCTTAATCCATAATATGTTCTCTCAATTTTTTTTGGGTATTATACAATTTATATAGTGCTGACCGCTATCGTTAACACGCCACGCGTTTACCACTATATATTCTAAAACGTCTAATATAAAATTGATTTTTCGATGAACCTTATAAAAATGTAAGCTGCGAAAACGATTTGCAATTCCCAACATATAAGTATACACAGTTGATGCTTCATCCTTCATCATGTCTTGTACCAAAAAAAAAAAAAAAAAGTTAATAAAATGAAATTCCTGTATATGCACTACACTCACCCATACAATTGGATACAAATAAAATGTAGACATACTAATTATCAGCTCCCATGAATAAAAGGTCGCGGCATGTGTACATAATATACCGCAGTGTACTAATTGGGTCCCAGTTATGTGACGTATTTTCATGCTACATTAATATATTATACTTGATGTATTGAAAAAAATGGTAAAAATTATAGTTACATAATAGCACGTATTATACATACAATATTAACCTATATATAGTATATATGCAACTAAGACCTGCACACGTTTCGGATCTTCTAACAGTTGAATAGCACATTTTTATTTGTTATTTTACAATTATCTTTTTAGTTCTCATATTTAATATAATAATAATTTATTATATTCTCTATTATTATTTTTTAAGAATAATTTTAACAGCATATGTTATATTATTACATCACGTGATATCTCAATCACATTCACCCATAGTAATATAGCTAATAATGTTGGTACATGATATGAACATAAAATAGTTATAATATATTATACATAATATATATTGTGTAGAGTTGTTAAATTTAAATATATATATATATATATATATTTTTACCGTATTCTGTGAATTCGTATTTTATGAAATACAGATAGGATAGTAGTATATGTACAATACACGCGTATTATATTATTATTAAATATTAATACTTGCAATATAGGTTCTAAAATCACGAGAAAAATACATAATAAAGTATAATCACTCATATTTACGCGTATACCTGTTTCTTTTTGTTTACTCAGTGTGTTTTAATAAAAAAAACTCAAGAGTGTTTACCGTACACATGAAGCACTCAACGTTTTAAAAACTGATGTACTCGGGAAGAGTCATATGCATACATAGACACATGCATTTATAGAAAAGCATCATATTTTTATTCCATAGAATATAAACGAATTATGTATGTATATATACTCGTACGTGGATGTTGTACTACATACTGATAAATGCACACTGGAAGTCTGGAACACAAGCAAAACCTTACAGAAAACAAAAAAAACTATTCGATAAATTCAAACCATATACCCTAAAAAAATATTTTGTTATAAAGGAAACCCGAGCACAACCAACTAAATAATTTTTCGAACAACTTTTATTTACCCTTTAAAATGCTCCTGCTTTAATAGCCTCTACAAAGTATGTGTTGCCGAAAACTCTGTATAAATTATTCATTGGCTATAATAATAATTAAAACTGTCCTGACCGTTCTGTGCTTAATTGCGTCAAGTGTTTATAATTATAAATATATATAATTACTAATGATAGTAATATAATAATACAAAAATGGTTAATTTTAGATAAGTGTTATTAAGTACCTACAACCTACATAAATAAAATATAATACATATGTATTAGATTGTTTAGGTTACTATAATATCATCCACAAACTATATTAATTGATTATTTGCGGGTCTCATGAGAATTAGTTGAATTTTTTTTTATTTGTTTTAGAAAAATTTAATATTTAAAATTTGTGCAATATTTTGCACAATAAACAAATACGCAAAACAACAGTTGAATTTATTAAAAAATAGTTTTAAACGTTGTTTTCTTGGAATTTTAAATTTGACGCCAAAACGTGACTGAAATTTGTGAGCATGATTTTTATACGTTTACATGGAAAATAATTATTTAGCTCCTATATTTTATGTATTATGTAATTATAGTTTTAATGATTTCAAACGAAAATATTAAACGTTACATCGCTACATGGAAGTATAAAAGAATCGTAAAACGTTTTTTATTGGAATTCACTGTTACACGCCATATCAAAATAACTATAAATCATGGAAAAGACACGAAAATGTCGTGTGCTATAATAACATAACAGTGCATCACAATAAATTGACGTTATAAATTAAAAAAAAAAGAACACGAACACGAACACTTAATAAACGATAATTGTTCTACCTCGTATATTTTATATAATATTTAATATCATATCATTATGTACATAATTTGTACGTATAATATATGTGCACATTTAGGGTATTTCCATTATCAATATAATTATGTTGCGTTAATGTATTATATGTATTGAGTTGATACGTGTATATTCAGAATATTTTCTAGGGGGAGATTTTACAAAAATAAAAATCTCTCATTCCGTTCAATACTTAGTGATGCCTTTACAAACTCATCCATTAACAAACTTCCTTTTACCTACTGTGTGCCAAAAATCACTATTGTTTAATGGCTAGATCAGCCACGGATCAAGAACAATCAAAATAATATGATTAAAATCTATCCGCTATTGTCTATTTCTAAAATGTCTACTTCTATTTCCTAAATCGATTAGTACTCGTGTAATAAAACTAAAATTAACACTACCAATACGTGTAATAAATGCGTTAGAAATATTGGAACTCACCAACCCGTAAAATAGATGTATATGGCCAAGGCTTGCGATTATCTCCCCTCAATATTATCTCCTTCGAATCTCCCATTCACACACACCGTTTTGGGTATACGTGACCGATCGTATGATACTAATATGAGCCAAGTTTTATTTTGATAATTTATTATTGTCACTGGTCCTATACCTATACGCTATGTTAAAAATAATCCGCGCTCCGGCTGTACTACTTACCCAGCGCGGGGGCTTTCTACCACTTGCGATCTTGTCTAAAGGATTTCTACACACCGTTATGTGTATATCTGTACCATGGCGCGTATTTTTATATCTTATATTATGCATATTCGTAAACATATACTTCACAATAAACTCGATCACAGCAAAACAATATTTTATATTCTACAAAGATCGGTTAGGTCAAATAATGCGTTGTGTGTTTCGCTGATTGACGAGATGACGCGATGGCCTGGCAGTCGCAGTGCGGTGTCAAATAGTCGCTACTGCCTTCGTTACATATATTGTATACATACGATACCGTACGACGTATTAATATTATGCAAAATATGTGTATGTGAGACCACACACGAATCACGCGCGACCGTCGCGTCACTCTTGATTAACACTGATTGGCTCATATAAAATATTATCTAAATCATACAGACACACGCGCGCAGATATTGTTTGTTTAGCGATGCACGATTATAGCCTTATTTTCGGAGAGCACGAAAAAGAAACGAATATAGCCAGCAGTGATGAGTCCAATGGCGTCCTAGGATGTTTTCCTCCTTGAATACTGTAAATATACATCCTTCCCCTTGTATGTTTAACCAACTCTACATGTACTATATTTCACTATTGTGCTTGTATTGTGTTCTACTGCAGTTGTATACTGCGATATTAAAATTACATTTTATGGATGTTCTACAATATAAGAATGCGTACACCTTAAACGGCTTAAACGTTCACACAGACGTAATGTTGTTGAGAATGAAAAATGTAAAATGTTATCAATAATAGATATAGTGTTTGTATTTCTATGTAATAACAAAAAAACAAAAAAATAAAACTTATATTTAGCTGTTTAAATAATCCATTACGTTATTTTTATTTATTAAATTTTATCTCATTAAATGTTTTTAAAATTATTTCACATTGGTAGTTCAAAATTAAAATACTTAAAATAAGGTTCTAAATTTTTAGCAACCCATTCAAAATTATTCGTGACCCTATGATTGAGAACCGCTGGTATACGCATGAAGTACCTATTAAATCACTATAGTTACGATTTCTTTAAATGTGGCAGCAAGAATTTACCGCGAAAAATTGTTCGGACTGTATAATATAGTAAGTTATCAATCATTTCGACCTTTTTGTACGAAATAATATACTTTAATATAGCTAATAAAATATATATTTTATTGTACGGTTTAACGCTACGCAGATCACGTCTTAGAAAGTATAGCAAAGCCGTTTGTTCACTGCTTCAATTTAACCTTCAATAAATTAAGAATCGATTGGACGCGTCAACGTGAAAAGAATAACCACGTGCCTACATAATATGCGTGTGTCGGCTAAATGTTTTTTGATCGACGACGATGACTATACATGCACACAACACGAAGTATATACTACATTATTGTTTACGCGCGGACCATATCGCCGCACCACGTATGCGCTCTTTATAATATTCGCTCTAATCCTTTCTTCATGCGCCAAGAACCTATTTTATTTTATTTCTTCTTTTTTACCCATTTTTTTGCACTGATATCGTCGCACCGGTTGTGTGTACGCCTGGTGAACGCGTATACGAGTATATGTATATAGTCTCGCGCGAAAATATTACCGACTCTTCATAGACATCATATTTTATAAAAGCAGTGGCGGTGTTAGTCTCTTATGTAGAGAATAGACGTGCGTATATACATAATATATATATATACACAATACTACACCGCAGGACACACGCGGAGAAAGACGTTTATATAGAAAAAGACCATTGTTTGTCACCGTTTCCAAAATAATATTTTCCCTCTCTGTTTCGGTTTCCTTCGCGGTCCTCTTCTTCGGCACTTCTTTGCTGTACAGTACGCATTGTGTATACTTATATATATATATGTTCTATATGCTAGACCGCCCACTACTATATTATACACATTGCACAGCCGCTATTACTTTTTACTATTTTATATTTCTTTTTCATCAATTTTCTTTTTCTTCTGGTCGCTTCGTAGTTTTTTTAGAGAAACAAACACACACACACACACACACACACACATACGCGATAATGGTAATAATATAATAGGTCTTTGTGACTATTGTCACCGCCACCGCCCCTGTACGATAATGTAGCCGCCATGTTGACTATCGTTTCGTGTGTCGGTTACTAGAGTGCACCCTTTCGTCATTGTCGCCAAATTGCGTTTTTTTCTCGACGTTCGAATCTCCACCAACACTCAACAGCATACACGTTATTATTATTATTATTATTATTATTATTATTATTATTATTATTATTGTTATATTTAGTCCCATAGTCCCCACCTAATGTTATAATATAACAAAATCTATTATATCGACCAATCGAATTTTTTATTTAATTGGAAGTATAGGAGTGAGATAGTACTTCGAAGTTGTAAAGCACATCACTCAAAAACGAATGAACCGATTCGGTTCATATTTCTTAAATGTTCATCAAAGTCCAAACACGGTTCTTTCTGAAAGGAAAAAATAATTGGAAAAGTGACCAAGAAAATTATACGATTTGGGAAAAATGGACGATTTGAAAGTGCTGCTTTCCACAGGATTTTATATGTAAGAACCTATGAAACGACCTTATGAATATGGATTTGCTGAAATATACTTCTCTACGAGTAGAGTTCTGAAGATAACACAACGAGGTATATTATTGTTAAATATTTAATTATAAATACTTTTCACACTTGTGCACTCTAAATACAACTATGGGTTCAAGTATAATATTATTTGAACCAATATATAATATATATAAGAATTAAGAGTTCACGTATATGGGTATTGGGTACAAGGAATGTATCTTCTTCAAATTGAATATCCATGGCCATGCTCGTTAACAGATATGCCTAATGATTACTCGCAGAAATCGTTTTATTTTTTTCAATTTAGATTCTGCACGGAATGATGAATGTATTGATTTTACAGTGATGTGTGTTTTTTTGTGTCTGCCATCACAATTTGGGGCAGCCGAAATGCTTTTCTGAAAAGAAAGGGAATTTACAATGTACATGGTACTTGACTAGGGCAAGTAAAAAATGAAAAAAAAAACTTTTTCAAGACTTTTTGAAAACGACGAGAAAACCATAAAAAAATTACGGAAAACGGGAATTTTTATGCAAAACCACGTTTTGACAAAATTAATTTTTTAAAATGCTCAAACTCAAAAATAAAATACTTCGAATACTTGACATTTTCACTTAATGTTTTGGATTTTTACAGTTGCAAAACGTGATGACAGACAAAAAAAAAACCACACATCATTGTAAAACCAATAGATTTCATCACTCCGTTCAGAATCTAATATAGGTATATATTATATATAAATACCTATTCTAGACTGACAAATCATCTCCGTTTAGAATCGTTTTTCGTATGCAGTGATACCTAGCATTGCATTCAGATCTAACAAAACGTTATTGATGACCTACCCAATATGTACGAGGTGCACTTCACCCCGGCCCTACAGTACAGCATGCATCTGCATAGCGAGTCCCCGTCCGGATCTTTTTACTTTGTAGTTTGTACACATCACATTTCCAATAGATTTTCGCAAATATAATACCAAATGTGTGGAAATGTTGACAGGGACAACATATCTTTCGTGTCTTTCATATAAGATATATCATATACGTGTGCGTAGTGTGTGCTTAGAAAACAGGATACTGTATTGCATGTATAGAAAACTCGATAAAAAATAAACATATATACACACACGTATGATACGGCGACGGTATGCTGTGCGTGGATGGTTCGTGGGCGATTCATGACTCGAGTCGTAAAAAGAATAATAAGGGAGAGAAAGAGCTTACCGAACAATCATGTACTAGCACTTTGTTACACAATATGATAATAAAAACGTAACGCGCGCGCGTGTCCCTCGTACACTTGCACATACACACACACACACACATATATATATTATATGATCTATATAAATATATTACATACACACACACACACACACACACACACACACACACACATATATATTTATGTATAATATATACGTACACATTGTATACGTAAGCGGCCATAAATTTTGGCCGACCGCTTTCCGGGGGCCTTCCAGAAATTTGTCATCGACGAGAGGGTCGCAAAAAGGGACACCCGCAGCGACAGCGCGTGTGCGTGTATGTGTATCCCAATCTGCCAATAAATCCCTGCGTGACATCCTGCGCCACCGTCGGTCTCACATTTATATATATATATATATATAAATATATTTACCAATATACCTATATACTCGTACGTAGGACATTATTGTCGTTTTAATGAATCACCATGTGTGCATCCTATATAATACGAGTATGTATATTTTATAATATATAGGGCTAGAGATATATTACTACGCTCTTTGCTATATATACATTCCCTCCATGATCCCGTACTGTTCGCTCACACACAACCGCTATAACAATTACCAAACATTATCTTGTCCTCTCTCGACATATACACGCACACGCACACGTCTCTATCGTCATCCCTTTATACGCACCGCCGTTACCGGAAGAATATCCTGCAGCGAGTTGCGCTCATCGCTCGATTTCGTTGCGTGAGACCAAATCGGTCGTTAAACCAGCATCAAAATAAAATAAAAAGGCGTATTAGATATTACTATGGCGACGGGACTTATGCGTATAAAGTCACGATGAACTTATCGTCACACCGTATATACACATACTGCTCTCTGCACAGGATTTGACGTCTACAACACGCGCAGTAACTTTCGTACAAATCATACGACGCTGCTGCAGACGACGGATGGAGCCAACGAATGGTAGAAAAGGATACTTAAATCTACAATAACGTGTTTATATTATATATAGTTAGTATAATTTGTGCTTTACATAGTGCGTTCAAGTTCAACTTTAAGGGAAACACAAAGTATTCCAAACATTGCATTTCGTTCAATCTTTTTTTTTTTTTACTTAATAATATTATATTATATCAAAACAATTTTTCTTTTGAATAACACCATCTCTTTTTGAATAAACATTTTTAAATTACTTAATTTTTTTTTCAACCACTAGTCAAAACTTTTATTATATATTTAAAATGCGAGTTGTTAATAGTCTCGATTTATGAAATTTGTATTTATATCGTATTTTTTAACAGTCTAATGTTTTACAGTATTATTACGGTTATTATGGTTTTACGAATTTCCTTACATTTTTTTTTATGATTTTTTGAAAAATTCAGTGTGCCATTAGTTTTTGCACGTACAAAACGTTTATATTATCTTCTCTACATACCTAACTTAAATTTCTTGCACGTCATGGTATTTATAAAATATAAATGGTATAATGTTGAACAATTAATTAGACAATTCGAAACAAATGTTTGCAAATTATTCTAAATTTTAAATCATATTTTAAAAAATAAATTTTTATTTTATTGAAGTTGTTAAAAAAAACTGCAGTATGTGCATTGTGCATAATAGAAGTAAGTTATTTTTTAAGTAATCGGTAATAAGTATTTCTATATTTCAGGTGTGACCCCGCGGTATACCTACTTCACTATACAGCGATGATAAAATATGATTTGCGCACATAAATTGCATCTTCTAGAAGTGCACTATGCGGTTCCGTGAAGCAAAAATAATTACGTTCGTTAAACGTGCGTTGCGAAACATTATAAAACCGAGATAGTCAGACTATTGCCGGGCAAGTTATATATTATATACAGGGGAAATATACGAAAAAAAAAAGTTTCATCATAGTGGTCGCAATTAGTCCGTAACCACAAAGGTTATTTTATTTTTCGACCGTGGTCACTGCAGCGTTCAAAGAAAATTATAGGTAGGTGTATACAGTGTATGAACGCGTTATTATTATTTTCTTCCTTTTCGCGAATTTAATACACGAAAAAATTTTCCCACGCGACGCATTGAAAATGATGTGATTATTTGGCTATTTCCAAAGTACCCATACGTTAACGTGTCTTTAACGACACATTATATTAATACATATACATATTTGTTATTATTATGTACCAATATTGTATTTTGTACCAGTGGCGTGGCGAAGTGAAATATTTTATCGGGCAATTCATTTTTGATTTTCCTACCACCCACCCCAGTGGCGTATCCAGGGGGAGGCACAGGGTTATTATTACAAGTTATTATTCTTATTGTTATATCATATTCAAATGTATTATGTAGTTAGTTTTGTACTACAATATTTCTCACTAAATCCAGAACTCACTGACCTACCCACCCCTTAAAATTATCGGGCAATTGCCCTTCAAAATCACGGTCAACACGCCATTGTTTTGTATACATTACAAGTTACAGCTCGAGAATTCACATGCATTGTTTCCCAAAACGTAAATACGAATCGGTATACTTTCGCGTGTTAATTGTTTTCCCATTAACGAAACAATTAGCTGACGATTAAAATGGAATTAAATCATTCATCGCATATCACTACATGATAATATACCTATAGCTATAAACTATACTTTTTACCCAATGACCTTACTCTACAATATTCATAATATTATGTACATTTATTAGACAATACTGTGATAGCATATATGACTTTTACAACACCCAATTTTAAGGCACTAAAATGTATTTCATGACACTACAAAAATTCATAAACTAGATCTAGATTTCATTGAAAGATGCGCTATATGTCATCATTTTGCGTGTCAATGGGAAAAATTCAAAACGAACGAGTATAGTTGCATAATATAATCTCGAACAAGGTCAACACTAAAGTTTTACGTATAGATTTATTGGTTAGGTATACATGTATAAAGTATAAAACATGACGTGATATATTTATAAATATCATAATTTTTATTACAGTAATAGATGCAAAGCGGATATCCATGAAGGGCGGTTAGCCAGAATCACGTGGGTGGTGGACAAAGAAAGAGTAGACAATGTGTGGTAGATGCGAATATTGTAATATATTATTATATTCATAACGTACAATTTATAGTTAATACTTCAATATCTTGAATTTTCGTGTGCAATGTAATAATAATATTTTTATTTCTTCATCTATTTTTCATGGAGGGCTTTGGCAACTATTATGTGGGGTTTTGGTATATAAGTTGTTTTTAGGTTAGATGTGTATGTTTGAAGACAGGGACAGCACCGCTAAAGTCGTGTGGTCACTCATCCGGCTGCTAGCAGAGCCGGATATTTACAATCACTGGACAGTGATACCATACTAACATTATAAGCACAAATTCGACGTTCAATCCAAAAATCTAGTTTTGCGGTCGCGAATGGAGCAGATGATAGTATTTTGCAATCATCATGACGTATATTTTTACCAGCCTATTTTATATTATTTATATGGTAATAAGTATATTATTGTATAGTTGTTGGAAATTGGTCTTCCGAGCGTGATGACCGAATTATCATGGTTCAATTGTCCTAAACGTGTGTAAAGTTCGAGAAGTCTGTATGAATGGTCCACTACATAAGTTATATCCTCTGTGTAATTACCCCGTGTGATTCGTTGCTGCAGTAACAGTGCGGGCGTTATGGATGCGGGTCCATTATTATGGAAAAAGGATCACGATGCATACAAAAGGTTTTATGTTTTATTGGTTACTACCTACTGAAAATTGTTTAAAATGAAACGAGTAACGACTAATGACTATATAAAATTAATCGATAATATATACAATTAGGTATAAGTGGATTTTTTTTTTATTATATTTGATCATTTTTTCAGATAAATATGACTTATAGAGCATTAGGATCGAAACTTTTATATTTAATGTTCAACTGACGACTGAAAATATTTATGAATATGAAAAATTTAGATAAAAAGGATAAAGTTTCCCGAAAAAAGTAAAACTTGGTTTTGGAATATTATTTTCTGTCCGTTGTCATTTTATAATCAATGTCTGAAATCCTTCTTTATTTCTTAACATCCAGGCAGATATTATACGTTCTCACAGGAAACACAAATAAATATTAAAAGTTCCTATACCCACAAAAAGTTACCATTTTCATTTGTATAGTAAACAAATAAAATTTATAGTAAAATAGAAAATTATGCATTTATTTTTGGGTATTGAAAGAAAATCTAACATTACTTTAAATAAGCAAGTGACAATAATATACTAATTATAATACGAGTTGTGAGTATGAAATCAATGTATAATTACTAATCAGGAACCTTATTTTACATACTGCAACTATAAGGAATCAGCTAAATACGTGGTATACAGATATTATAACTCGAAGGTCTAATAAGTAAAATAGTATGTCTCCAATTATTTTGTATAAATTATGTATCACGTATATAAGATTACGACATTATTTATATGATAATATATTCTAGGTATAACCAAAATTGCTGCTAAACGCGTTGTTTTTTTTAACGTTGAATACGGAAACCATCATATATATTATATATTTTAAAACGTTCTACCATTGATTATAGAATATACTATATTATATACTATATTATATTCTATAATCAATGGTTCTACATACACACTGCACTGCACACAGTATATTAAACAAGAAAATGATATTTTAATACTTTAGTTTTTGCATTTGAAACTTATAAAATACTGTAATAATATTAAAAATATTACTGAAGGTTATTATTATAGGTTGTGCACACTGCACATTATGATAGTATTGTTACATGTTATTGAAAATTCTATTTGATATTTCTCGTACAGTGGACGACATTTTACGTCCAATGGACTTGTACCAATGTATTTATTATTATATATTTGTATGCATATTATGTCCATCCAGGAAACGTATTATTTTTTTATCTGAATTTCAACGGTCCGTTGTATACATTTATAATATAACATATATATCGTTTATAATCTGTAAATTACCCCCCCCCCCAGAAGATACATTATACTATGATGTAGCATGCGGTACACAGTAATATATACCCATATAGGTACCTAAATGTAATATTATTATTATTATATCTTACGGCATCATGGTATTCGCTGTAAACGAAATACACGAACTTATATATTATACATAATATGAATAGTTGTGGCTGTCATTGTTTTATGACCTGAAAGTTATTGCCAGAATCGTAAATTTCAAATGTTTTCACGTTAAAGTTTTATAGGAAACTCTAGTCACGAATGGATTATTATATGGTTATGCGTTTGCCAGACGAATTAACACGAGACCGCCGCCGCTGTATCCGTCCGACGGGTTTGCATTGGTTCGATTAATAAAGATTACCGTGCCGCAGCGGTTATCGCGTTTAACTGACTTGAACAACGACATTCGGTGCAGCAAACCTATGTGATAGTATATATATATAATATGTTACTACAATTGAAGTATTATTAATCGACTTTTAGCACTGTGTAATTGACATTTCAATAGTTCGATGTTCATATCGACAAACTTAATCGTGGTGTAAATATATTGTACATCACTTGTGGAACACACGTAAATTAACAGTCATAGGAAAGATTTTAAAAATATATATTATCCACTCTAAATTTATGCGTAAGCACAAAACGTGCATTTCGCTGTGTATAATCTATGCTAAAAGCGTTCGGGGTTTTTTATTTTCATTTGAGCGACGCATGTATCGGACGGCGTATTATTATAATTGGGACAAAAAGAGAGAGAAAGAGAGAGAGAGAGAGAGAGAGAGAGAGAGAGAGAGAGAAAAGAATCAAATAGCGCGAACAAAAATAATTGAAAATGGTGAAAGAATAATGGAGTGGCATTGTATTCGTATTTATAAAGTAATTAAAAAATACTTTATGCAACATTTTACCAAGTGCCTATTTTGCATTCATAAAATAAATATAATGGCGTAATTTGTTTTTTTCTGTAGTATTTTATACATGTTTGACTTACAAAACAAAACAATTAATTAAGTTGAAAAATATAAAAATATAAAAATGGAATTTTTTCGAATAATTAGCTTGTAAAATAATACTTCAGTTTTCGTTTTTAATGCGCGTATCTATACCGAGAAACAGTGTGTATACATAATAATAATAATAATAATAATAATAATAATAATAATAATAATAATATATATGGCTACTGGCTACAACATTATTTTGATATTATGATACATTATTATATCTTCTGAATGCTGTGGTGGCAATAATGACGAATATCTGTATAATCAATAAAATTGTTTTTGCGTAAAACCTAAGTATTACTTCATATTGTGAGTTGTGACTGTATAAGCAGTGTAATATATTTCTTGAAAGGGGTAATATAAATATATACCTATCACTCGGTTTGTTACGAGTTTTTAGATTATGGTATTTTATTATAGATTCAAGATGAGTAAATTTTTAGCGATTGCTTATAAATGTTATAACTATATAAAATTAAAAAATCGTGAAAGATGAGTTCGAAGCCATTATATAAATAATTTTATAGGAAACTCCATACTTTTTTATAATTCAAATTAAATTAATAACTTTTTGTAAATAGGTATATAATAAACTTGAATAACATCGTGCTTTGTCTGTAAGGTTGTGCATCGTATATTCGTATATATTTTAGTCATTGACGGACTGCCCTTATGTACAAATGTCTCGAGAGGAAAGGAAAAAAATAATGAATAAAAAATATTGCATGTAATTAAAATACCGTGTGTAAATATGAAAATAAAATATATATACCTACATACGTTGTATGCACTTGTACATTTTATTTTATATCTCAGTTACTTATCTATTTCGTTTTATTTTGTTTGGCATAATAATTTACAATTGCAGGTAGGTTCTCAATGATAAGAAAAAAAAATTACTTTGCTTACAAGTTTCGTCGTCTTTAAAACTATATATAATATAGACATATTTATATCTTAGTAAATTATTTATAATTTAAAGTATTTGTATCCTACATATTATATTATATAGATTAGGATAGAAAAACATTTATAGGCGTAGAAGAGACGGATGTGCTTACATTAGATATGGTGAGACCGTAGATGTCTATAATATTATTTTTTCATATCCACGAGTTTATTCACTCATAAAATTGTCCGATATATTATCTTATTATATTATAAGGACATCATGTTTAATTCAACAATATATTAATTATTGTACTCATTATTTTACATCGTATGGATGCCTTGCAATTAGTGTGTTAATTATATGATCAATTTTCTATATTATAGATTGAAATATGCTAGGATAAAATTAGGTTGATAATGAATGGCTGAAAATATCGCCGAACACTGAATAGGTAGTATAGAGAATTATTTTGATCGATTTATAAACATATGTATAGATCATTTATTTACGGTATACTTTAAATGGGCTATAGAAGCTAAAAAAAAAAAAAATACTCATAATCGCTGTGAGAAATACTATACACAACCGTGTATGAAACATCAATATATTGTTTTTGTACAACTATATATTACATTATATAATTTATAATGCTCGAGAACTGACCTAACTTTAACCAAGGGTGTATTGTTTCACCTCTTCCTCCCTCCACAAGACCACAAATCTTCGTAATCGTATGACCCCCGCGGCTCTGCAAGTAAACCGAAAAAACGACCAATTACAGAGATAATATACTATAAAATAAATGTGATTGATGAGTAATAAATTTAAACTATATTAATATGAATAGTTTAGTTACGTATACATATAATATAATATAGTATACTTAAAGGTGTAATATTTGCTTTAGACCTTTGGCCTTAGATTAAACACTATGTATACAGATTGTCTCAGAATAATTTGAAAACTGCAAAAACTTTTTGTTATTTTAAATATTTTAAACTTTTTTTTTTTATTTATTTTTTATTAACCATCAAACTTTTTGAAAATGAGAACTAAATTGTCTGTTAGATCCATATTATAAATCTTATTACATTAGAAATGGTGATATTATTATTCAATTGACAATATTATTCATTATTATTTAAGAAAATTATTGGATTAACCTTTTTTAGAACTTTTTTAATGATTACAATAAAAAATACATTTATACTAATTTTACTTTAAGGCTACCTGGCTACGTGGGAATAGTGTTCATTTGTACCTACCTAGAAGTATATAGTTATACTAGTCGCCAGTTCGTCACTGAAACTTATATTATTGCCACTTTTGGTTCTCGCGTCTTATATTTTTCGTTGAGTTCATCATCTTCATTTTATCGAATTTGTGCACGAACGCATTATTCGAACACGCGTGCCATACGCGTACGCTGCAATGATGAATTAAATCGTATATAATTGATTGTAAAAATTATTATTTTCGTTCTGAGCGCACTGGCCACCGCAACAGATCCGTCCTCTTTTCATTTTTAATCGAGCATTATTGGCATCTCCTAATTTCCTATTACAATAAACATCGGTACTCCCGATCTCCCGAGCGATCCCCTGCCTGCAACCGTGCGTCGTCGGCTTGTCCATTATTTCACTAATCAGTACTCTGCGGGCTTCCTAATTAATTATAATAATGCACTGTTAAAGAATGCAGTATTAGATGAAAATGTATTCATTTTTTAATTTTTAATCGTATCATTTTTTAGGAATTTATGTCATACCATAACACCGTGCGTCATTTTTCGAAATACAATAGTTAAAAAAAAAACGTACACAATATTGAACATACAATAATTATAATATACATTTATAACATTACGTTATGCGTGCCAGGGATGCGCTGTAGGCACTCGCGCGCGCGCAACTATTTATTAGTTATCCTGTATTGGTTTTGGTCGAATAATGATAATAATATCAATATATAATATAATAAGCAGCGCGTTTTTTCTCTCATTCCACCGCCGCCGCCTCGTCCTCCTTTGCTGCTGCTCTCCGACGCGACGGCGACGACGACGGTAGCTTCTACGTATTAAACGCCGTTGTAAATCAAACCGATATACTAATAAATAACGCACACACACACACGCACACACACACACACGCACACACACACACACACACGCACACAGACGCATACACATATTTTCGATCTCCGTCTACGAGCTCCAGAATATCATATCATATATTATATGTACATGTATAATATATATGCCCTCGCCGTTACTCGTTTGACAAGTCTTCTCCGGCGTCTATGCTATAGTGTGTGTGCGCGTGTGTCCGTGTACGCTTACGTGTGTATGCGTGTAAAATGCCGCGGGGTTGGGCGCCACATAGGCGACGAACGCGCCAAGGTGGTTGCGCGGGAAGCGCCGTGTGCGTTATAATGTACAGGGAAAAAAAACAATAATAACGACCATGATATTATTATTCTTTGTTTTAACTTACCACGATAAAAACTCTTGGTTCGACGTGGGCAAAAAAAAAAGAAAAGAAAAGAAAAGTCGAATAATTCGGAATTTAGATCGTTAAAACGCATTGTATGTATAGGGTATGATATAATATATACATAATGTATGACCGTATAGGTAGTAGGTATAATGGATACTATATATCATATATATTTGTGTATATAAATATTAAATACGCAATGGATCCAATGTACCTATATATATATATATATATATATAAAATTATGTACCATATACATAAATAAATATGTATTTATAAAGTCTTGTATTGAGTGCCTGGGCCGATGTTCCGGCTAATATAATAAAATGTGTACGTATAAACTAATATTTAGTGGAAAAGTCTACAAAGTATAGCCGTACTAAGGAACTTTGTGTTGTACCATTGCAGAAACTTTATTTAAATGAGAGTATATTATGCTTGAACATGTCAGGAATCACAGTATGTAATCGGAAATCGTTTTAAACCAATAAAAAAAAGTTATTTTTATTATTTTTTCACTTCTGTTAATTAATTTAACAAAAACTAATAATTATATTGTATATTATGTATATTAAAACATGTTTTGATATTATTGTATATGAATAATATAAAGTTTTAAAAATAACGCATTGAAACAAATTATTCGTTAATATAAGAAATAATAATCATTGAATGCAAACACTAACTACACTTATAGAAACTGTATTTTTGTTATAAGTCAAAATCGATTTATGTTTTTATCATTGTAATGTCTTATCAGTCGATAAATTAATGTTCTAAATTGATGACAAGAAATATAATTTATGTGATTTGAATAGTTAATTAATTCTTTACGACGAATAAAAAGACTTAAAGACATGATGACTTTATCTACTATATGACTATTTTGAACATCTTTCTCCATATTGCATGCAGTACCTATATACATGTATATTATATGGTCTATGTGTAGATTACAGGTAATATAGAAAATTATAATTACTAAGAAAGCTATTGTCGGTGCAAAATTAAAATTATATAGTATTAACTTTCACATAACTACATATATTATACAACCAATAATTTAGTGAAATTATACAGAACATACAAGTACAATATAATAATTAATAAATATTAACAAAACAAAAAAATGTACATAGAGGGTACCTGGTTCTTATATAAATATTTCAAATAATACTATAGCACACATTAAAATTGTTGACTTATTGAATAGATTAGTAAAATCTCTAAAACTAAAACAATTAGGTATGTTTTAACATATACTTAAATTATTAAACATAATACATTTTTAAAAAATTGAAAACTGTTACTAAAGAAGTCTATATTGTAAATATTTACAGAATTGCCATGTAATATTACATTACGATACATTAGATAAATAGATTACATAGATAAAAACATTTTTACCTTTTTTTTTAAATTATCCTTAGGTATTTGCCTCGTATGCATGGGATATATATTTTAACATTTATTCCAGCCCATAACTCATTGGATTATATAATTTAGTCATTTTTTGATGATTTGAACAAAAATATTAAAATTGTTATCTACAGTTTTCTGCATAATATTTTTTTGGAAAAAAAAAGACTTACACTTTCTTTGCAACCAGATTATTTCACTACTACGGTTTTCGATAAATTTACCGGGGTTTGTCACTATCGGTTTAAAGTCTAAGAGCTTCTTCTCTGTGCACGTATGTATTGTAATATTTATGTACCATCCGCGTATTGTACATACATATTGATACCACATAAAACGTGTTTAATAGGCGTTATAGATAGATGGTGCGCTGCATAATAGGCGGCAATCACGTCGCAGCAAATGTCAATGCCGCACAATTATTTTATTCTGATGCAAATCGCGATGGAAAAAATAGTGCGACGTTCACGCGGAAAATATAATACTTGTATATCATTCTCGTCAAGTGTCTATTATAATATTACGCGAGAAGTAGTCGACGGGTGCGTGATTTATAACAAATGCATAGTGGGACATTATTGGTATTCTACAATATATAATATGTTAACGTAATATATATACATTATAATACGTGACGTGCAATAGTAAAGAGCTCTATTCGCGCCAGATGAAGTAGTTAATATTATTGTACATAATATATCGTCATTAATATTGACGATCGATGTTAAAGTATCGTACATCATATGTAAGTTATATCGGCCCCTAAAGTTAAAATATTGACTATTTGTTTTTGACATAGTTTTGTTTATTTTTTGTGTAACACATTTTACCTGTTCTCACTTATTTTCGAGGGAAAAATTACCCAATTTTATATACTAATTTTGACTTAAGACTTTCTTACCATCCATAATCCATATATACCTATAATTAAATTATAACTTCATTATAGGGCTATCGTTTACTGATTTAGTGGCAATAGTGTTAACAACAAAAAATAAATTAGATTACTTTGGAATGTATAAGTTATAATAACAAATCCAAGTTTTTGGAAAAATCTATGATACTCTATGATAAAATAATCTATTTAGGGAGCAAGTAAATTTTTGAACTTATCTCGTTTCAAATGATTATGAACAACATATAAATTAATGTACCAACTATTTGAATAACATATATGTAACTCATCATCTTTCCACTTTTTTACTTGAGACTTTCTTCGAATAAAATTTTAAAGCATGAGCTATACATAAGTTATAAGTAATAACATCACTAATAATTATAAAATTATTAGATACGATACATAAAATTGTCCATTGGAAAAAATATGCTGCATGTACTTAATATTTTGTCCGTCAAAGTTCTCATTTACAAGCACATGTATAATAATAATTGTAAAACAATAAATATTATAATTGCTTTTAATGTAAATACGTTAAGAAAAAGAAACTATTCATTAATATTAAATAGTTCATACACGTTCACACAGTTATAAATAATAATTAATGGGTTATTAATTATCGAATACTTCCTGTAATCTAATTACCTGAGATGATGTTACGCCTGATACATATATTTGTCGCGTTCTTCAATAGTAGTACAATAAAAAGAAATAACGTATTTGATTTTATTCGTAATATATATATATATATATAATGTTTAATTGTCAATCATTATTATTATTATTTTTTTTTTTTAATTAGAATAAAGGCCACGGCGACTATGGCCATTGGCCTGACAGTGATATTTTACATTAGGCTATATTAATCTACATGATACAAAATAATACAGAATGTATTACATGTAGATAAAAAGGATTAGAGATTACAATTAGTTGTTTATATTACATTATACAGATTACATTTTTTTTAAAAGTTAAGTACGTTAATAATGGCTGTAGGGTCCGGACTGAGAATGTCGAAGAGATGTATAGAGTCGAAGGTTTCCTCTCGATGTTTTTCAATCATTATTATAGATTATTATATTGACGTGTATGCACACACGGTCATCATACTTGTACAATATATTATTTGTTATTAATTTATTATTATGTGTGTGTGTGTGTGGGTGTGGTTATGTTTGCATGATTGTAAGGATAATTTTCTTCGATGACTAATGAACGATTTATGAGTGAAGTGAATAAATAACTATCTAAAGGTATGCATATTTATATATATATATATATATATATGTGTGCCTGTATACTGGTACCTATGGTAATCGGAAGTTTTAAAACGCACTCAATCACTATATTTGTTATGATATTTGTCACATATTTCTGTTACACTATATGTTATTATTTGACGCACAAAAAATGTACTCACCCATACCTGTAGGTGAAGACGAATTCGGAGTGTTACTTCGCAGATGACTGTAGGCATTTAAAATTCAGAAGTTTCATAAAATAATATATTGAAATACTGAATACACTATTACACTTGCGCTTGTGTCGTTTGAATAATAAGTTTGTTGAATAAATAATCAAGATTTGCAAAATATGCAACTATATATATTAATTGCAGAGCCAACAGTTTTTATAAAAAATACTGAATCAAGTCCAACACTTGATATGATATGATGTATACAATTTGTACTCGAAAAGAAAAAAAATGTTTAGCTACAGTATCACTTTTACGTGCTATAGCATATATTAGACAAGCTGCGGCCGTTGATTGCATAAATATTAAACGCAGCGATGATGGTTTTTTTCATTTGTATGTATGGTGGAGTTTGATTTTTCACGTTAAATAAAAGAAAAAGTATTATTAATAGTTAATAATAAATAAATATGTCTTCAGCCTTGCAGAAATAATATATTTTAAAAAATTACGATTTTCGTATCGGTTTATATATCGGAAATATTTACGGAAATACCAAAATTGTCTAAAATTATTTAAAAACACTAAGTTCAAACTTCAACTTCAAGTCGGCACCGGGTTAACATTATTTGATTGACCTAAAATTTCTTGCAGTTCATTTTTATATGCATACACACCGATTCAGGGAGTGAGACCAAAAATATTTTGAAATTGAAAATTTGGGAACATCCTATAGTGTATATATAGGCACGCGGATTGTCGGAAGCTGCATCGACGGCGAAGGACACAAACATATCCACGCGATCTGCCCCGGTCCGCAGCGCCGGCAGATGGAACGGTTCCAGAGGTCTCGACCG
>JAIPRK010002259.1:0-24218 GCA_025469195.1 Chaitophorus viminalis | reverse complement strand
ATTATAATACAATCATAAAAATAAAACTCAAATTAATCGTTAAATTAAATTTGTGTTTACTTTATATAAACGACTATGGGGGAGGGGCACAATGGGCACGTGCCCCTGTTACCCATACTTGTATCCATCACTGATCATAACGTACAGACTTTTAATACACGAGTACACGGACTCTAAATACACGAATACACGGACTCTAAATACACGTGTATACGTGTATTTTAAAAACACGCACTTTAGCACCGTTTTCATAAAAACACGTACGTACGTGTTTTTAAATACACGTGAAATAGAGACCCCTAGTATAAATTATTCCCGTACGGACATCAATACAAATGTGTCGTTGATTGTAGTGTTTTTAAAATGGCTTTATTGAAAAATTGGATGCTTCGATTGCTTCGCGTTACCTAAAATATTTGTAATAGATTTACATTTAAAATGTGTACAAATCATATTAAAATTAAAAATTATCAATTACCAATTTTTCCTTCAATTATCTAAATTAATGTGTATTAAATGAATATAAATCTATCGTCTACGTGTTTACAGTTTACAGTGTAGACTCTACACCTTTAGATAACCCAATCTTGCTGTACATGAGACAATACCACTAACCTATATGTGACTTCCTTGATTATCGAATTTATAGTATGAACCGTAATACGTATACATATCATTATGTTATGCTAGTAACTAATTGTGTAGGTAATTAAATTATAAATTTTGTATAATAGATTGTATTATTATTTAATAAAAAAAAAAAATATTCATTGAAGAAATATATTTTTTTAACTAATAATGAATACTAAAATTTATATTTTATTTGGAATAATTTTAATTTTAATCATATCAAATAATATATGAAAGCAATTAGGTAAAAAGTAGTTTTCACAATCATAAGATTTCATCATTTTTTAACGATATAATTAAGCCATAATTTTCTGTCTCTGTGTATCACACGCACAACATAGGGTTTTATACATCTTCTATTCCCAACGTACCGATTATTCAATTAATGTGATAAGAATTTTGAAAACTGATTTAAATTTATCGTTAAGTCTACTTTAAATCGACTTTCCAAATTTTTTGATTTCGTCCTCCAAAATTTCACAAAATAGAATTAAACAAATTGGAAACATAAACATCATCAAAAGTTAATTGTTGAGTATGTTAAGCACAAAATGTGAAAAAATGTGAGAAAGTCGATAAAAAGAAGACTTCACGACGAATTCAAATAAGTTTTCAAAATTCTTATCGCATTAATAAATCGATCGGTACATTGGAAATAGAAAACGTCTAAATTCCTATGTTTCACATGTGATAGACAGAGACAGCAGATCATGGCTTACAATCTCCTTAACTGATAACTTTATGTCATCGCACAAGTGGACTTATTTTTTTTTAATCTGAGCTACCTATCCAAAATATCTACTAAATGAGTATGATTTTAAATTAGAAATGTATAATTTATATTACGTTCCAATAATCTAGGTTTTTTATGATATTAAAATAATTCCAACCCTATATTAGTTGTACTCATACACGTATATACTATGATTAATATTTGTATTAGCGCAGACGAACATGTGCATGCATTATTAATATGAGCAGTTTGTGAAATGTGATAAAAAGAAATTAAAAGTATTTGATAACATTAATTGAAGTTTATCCGTGTGAACCAAAGGACAGTATATATACTATATTTTCCTTGTGTATACAGTAAATCGAGAAGCCTCTCTCGCGGCGTCACACTAAACTGTCCAATCCCTGCCGAACAACAATTAATTTAGACAAATTGTGCTTCGTCGAATAAAATACAAAACCCTATATGATGATGTATGTGCAATGTACATTATTAAATTATTGTACGACAAAATTTACCGAACCCGTGCACGCACTGCATCAGCACACAATTGCTATATTATATGCGTTTGTGTTCGAACGACGACGACAAGTCTTGATTAGTAGCCGTATATGCTCACGATTTACATACACGTATAATATGTGTATAATGTACACGCGAATAGTGCGGCGGTGAAGGGGAGTTGTCACGGCTCGGTCGGAGGGTACCGCGTGTCGAATACAAAACGACGTCTGACGTCACGACGTGGCGACGGCGGCGGCAGCCAGTAGTAGTATAGTAAACTCGGTCGCGCAAATGATGGATGGGCGGCTGTCATATTTATCCCCGGCTACTGGAGGGTGAATGTTTTTTTTTTCCTTCCCCATCCACTCACCCGGTTTCGGCACGCTATATTTCTCTTTATATTTAATTTAGCCACTGTTGTGCGTGCGTGCGTGCGTGCGTGCGTGTGTGAGTGTGTGTGTGTGTGTGTGTGTGTGTGTGTGTGTGTGTGTGTGTGTGTGTGTGTGTGTGTGTGTGTGTGTGTGTGTGTGTGTGTGTGTGTGTGTGTGTGTGTATTCAGAGTAGGGGAGGTAACACTGGAATATAAATATATATATATACATACGTGTATATGCATTCTCTGGCTCGTGTATACGAAAAGGGTTTAAATAAGGGTTGGTAGTGGTAGTGGTGGTGAAGTGTGTAAAAAGAGGGATAAAACACACGCCGACAGCGCAGCGTCTCAATAAACTATGTCAAGACGATGGATAAACAGCTCTTTTCGGCTTTGGCATTTTTTTTTCTCTTTTAATTTTTGTATATATGTATACTGTACGGATCCACCACCGTCAACATTACTGCACTCGTCGAAGCCAAACACCTCCGATGTAATACTATGGCGAGCACCCTCTTATTTTGCGCTCACCAACACGGTACACAATTATGATTATGTCTGAATGCGAATCAAATTAACATGTTCCGTCGCGTCTGTCGTAGTCTATCCGTATATACGCATAACGTCTTTATATTATACGCATCGCTGTCGATTAGATGCATTTGAGTGATGAGTGCACTTCATCAGAATATTATCTTTTTCTGATATTATGCGTATTCCCATTATGAATTTTATTCAGAAATATTTTTGAAATTAAGAACTGTTTTGTAAAAACATTTAATTATTATCACACTGGCTTATAATAACTAATACACAAAACAGTATACAGATATACCTAAAATATACGTAAGAATTACGTTATGAATATATTCAAAACTCCCAACGGGGAATAATATGGTAATGGGTAATATAAGTAATGAGTAATTATTAATGATTTGCGCGCTAAATATGTACCAAACAACACCTGAAAATGTACTTTAAGTTCTCCCTAACAAACCTTTTATAATGCCAATTGAATATACGTAGATAATAGAATGAAGATAATTATGTTATAGAAATTATAACTTAACACTAAATACGAATATTATTATTAGTAATAATTAATTATTAAATTAAAATAGTAACTCTATATTAATTTATAAATAATTAGTCACTTTAAAATTGTTAATTATGATTCATTAAAACACAAATTAAATTATATTTATATTAATTAGAAATATAGAATATTATAGTTATTATTTTAATATCTATTTACTAACTACAATAGTTATAATTGCTTTATACAAATGTATTTGTATTAAATTATGAATTGTTAAGTGTATACAAAAAATGTTGATCTGATAAAAATAGATTAATAGATATACACAGACCTGCAGATATACAATTTTTTCATGTAACCACACTATATATTTTTAGATTATTTTTCGTTTATGAGAACTCATAAGTGTTGCGTATTACTCAAATACAATCTTACCAAATATTCGGATAGCTTTTTACGCAAAACCCATTCACAACTTATGTTTATTAAATTATTATACTCTATCCTCCAGTTCTTAAATTTGTTAAAAATATTGTAAGGGATATTATGCACACATATTGCGGAATCACCCTCGGGACTTATATAAAATAACAACCGTGGTTTTCTCAGTGTACGGAATGATGGCTTTTTCCCTCTCTTTTGGTTTTTCTTTATATATATAATTTTTTTACTCGTTTTTTCCTGGCGTCCCGTTTAAAAGCGTTTTCTTTTTTTATAAGATTAATGACCCAGTAACTTCAACAACATAACCACTGTTTAAAGATCCCTTAACCCTTGTTATAAAATTATGTACGTATCGGATATACATGGTCTTACAAAACTAAAGAGAAATAGAAGTGGAGTAGTGTGTAGCCAACATATCTCTATATATATAATCACACATAATACATATGATGATAAATATAGTATTTATAATCAATGATAATATTAAATAAACAACGCAAAAATAAATGATTAACATTTCTTAAATGTACATTTACTTGTAACTTTAATTTTATTAAAATAAAAAAAGTCTAATGTTATAAAAAATATAATGTAATTTATGGATGCGATTTAATTATACTATATTTTCTATTATTAATTCTTATTTCAATTTACTGAAATAAAATTTTGTGATAAAAATGAATATGTTAATAGAAAATACCATAGCATGTACACGTTGTATACCAATAAATATGATAGTTCCTATTGCTACATTTTTCTACCTAAATTACCATCAAGACACGCGTGTAAGACTAACATAATAGTTATGTTTGTGCAATCCATTCCCGGTATTTTTCGGCTTCTAAATCTGTAAAGTATTATAATGACGTTTAAACTTAATAACTACACTGCTAAGTGCTAATGTCTATCCTAAAAAAATATTTTAATCAATACAATACAATTAACCCCTAACAAAAAAAATTTAATAATACGTTTTACACTCTTTAAAATTAAACTAAAGATATGTTTTTAAATTATAATAATATTATTAGGTGGATTTTATCATAACTCGTCTATATTTTATAGATTATAATCTTATTATCCTATTACTCATTATATTCATTATTTAAATTTTACTATATACTAATTTTGTTTTTAAACCGTTTAAATTGTTTTGAAATGTATGATGTACATAAGTACTGAAAATACATTTATTCTGTATATTAAAGACCGTTTACTATGCATTCTTATGATTTTCTACATTTAGTGTAAATAAATAACATCACTTAATTTAATATTTTGATCTATATTCTATATATATAGTATATATTTTACATAAAAAATATGTAAACATAAGATTCTGATTTAATAAATTAACATTATTTTAATGAATTGAGTACATCATATTTTTAATGGTAAAAGCAAATTTATAAATTAAAGCTGGGTGTTGGTAGAATTATTGAAAATATTAGTTCTAGAAACATAACATTTTAGCAATAATGTATTTTATAAGATGTATAATTTTTAGAATATTAAAAATAGTATTTCTTTAGACACTATGAATAGTTTAATACTTTAATCGCTAAACTCTAGTATATCTCTAGTTCCACGGGATTTTAAATTCATTACACCTATTTAAATTTTAGAAAAATTCGATCGAAAAATTATTCAAAAATCAAAACTTTTCTTATGATGTTTTGTTCTATGCGTAAATAAATATTTTTATCAGGATTATTTGTACTGCAATTGCAAACACTTCTTATAACGCGGTTTATCATTATATTCTGTAGCCTCTCCCCTTTAAACGCAAATATCTGAAAAATATCCCCATAAGGGCATAACAAATAAACAATAAAAAACAAATGTCTAATTTTCACAATAATTCACATCTCGGTTTTCAAATTTCAAATTTAAAGTTATATTACAGCAACATAACTTGGGTAAAATACTACAATATATTTTGTTTAAATTATAGTCCCAGTTTTTTGACCATATACTTTTTGCAAATAATTAAAATACCTTAAATAATTTAGGTAGCTTGATAAAATCGATTTGTTCCCTCGTAGAATCCAAAAATAATTACATTGGATTTTTACCTAAACGTATTTTAATGTTTAATTAACGACAATGACACTCGTAGGCAGAATTCTATGAAAATGAATAATTTTAAATAAATACAATTGCACACGAGTTATTATATATGGGTATTCAAATAGTTAATCGCTTCTATTGTATTTATGTACTGGTGAATGATCTTTATTATTTAGAATTCGTCAATAGTTTTGTGTGAGTTTTCTCTTCTATTCGGAGTAAAATATAATTTTAACTGTATTGTATACGCTATTCAAACTAAACTAAGTTTTAAAACACAAATAATATATGAGAATATCTTTTAATAATTCATTATAATAATATAATATATAATGATAAAATATTAAACTTTTAAACACACCAGTAAAAATACTGCCAGTCCTAAGCCTGGATAAGTGTGAAGGAAAGTTTTAATATTATAGCATATTAAATTATTATACTTAGTTTATAAAATTATATACATAGACACTCAGATAGACAGAAATAAATTGACCGCAAATGGCACGAAAAAGGTGATGACCGCAAATGTCCCAGAACCGATTCTAAATACAAATTATTGTATTTACTTACATTTAGAATTAATATAATATCTTCCCACAGAAAGAAAAATCGAAAGTTTTAATCTTGCCTATGAAACTTATATATTATATTTTACGTCTTAAAACCAAGAGATATAAAGGTTACCACAATTTTTAATGCGAAAAATTATGAAAAATGTATTTTATATAATCAGTGTACGTGTATTGTACATAGCACATACATCGAGCTACATTAGAATCCAATGTTTACATCGTAAATTTTGTTCCTTCAAAGTAATACGTATATAATAAACATACTAGGCATAAGTAGTATATTGAAGTAATTAGCATAGTGAAAACTTATATCATAGCGATAGTTAAAAGAATCAAGAAACAAATATCCGCATATCGATCCCATTCGAGGTTTGAAAAGATTACCCAGAGTTGACAAGTCTGCATGATTTATTGCTGTTTTATTTATATTGATTGGGAGTTCTTTCTTGATTTCAAATACAACTGTCACGACGGTAAAAAGTATAAATTAAAAAACAAAAAAAATGCATGTACATACGTATCTTGTAACAATACATAAAACAATTATATCATTCGGATCGCAAATTAAAATACGAAATACTTATAGGTAATACGCATTATGTTACTCTTTTCGAGCCATGTAATTTTTTAAGTCACAATAAATTATTACCGACGACCAACATTTTTGGTGTTGATGGTTATGGTTATAATAATGACAATCGGGAAATACGTATAGCGCCTGCGTTCAACCGTTAACGACAAGTAGTGATTATTTATGAAGACGTTTGAGGAAAGAGTCGACTGTATTATTTTATGCTATTGACGTTTACTATCTGAGTAAAAAATAACGTGTCGGGTAACATGTTCATTTTTAATACTACCTCATAGTTTATAAGAATATTAATAATATTTGTAGTTCGTATGGACAAAATATTATGTCAATTTCGAGAAATCAGGGACTGAAACAATTATAATTACCTATTAAATAATAATAATAAATATGCATTTTAAGATTAAAACAATGAAAATATCTTGGACATACAAGTAGTTCAAATATTTTTGAGAAGGGAGTGGAAATATTGAAGCTGTTTTTCGTTCTGGTCGAATCTCAACTTTTATGTTGATGCTTTAATGATGTGATGAAATGTATAGGTACATCAAGTTCGTGAAATCATCAAGTTGGATAAGTGAATGACTTTTTAGTGAGTAACGAGTGTAACTGTACCTATATAAACTATTCATTTATTATTTTTCTAAAAACTATGTAATCTAAAAACAATACCTACTTAACTATACTATAACATTTATAAGTAGAAATTATTGAATTATACAATAACTATTATTATTTAGGAGCAATAAATCCATTTTTGTTGAATTTTCTATAATTCCATTGTCTTTAATGGACGTGATTTTTAATGTGTCGGATTAAATTATTATTAAAATCGGTAAAATCACATGAATCCGACATTTTAAAATTATGGTTATAATAATAAACATTATAATTATTACTTTCCACTATCCAGGTCATTTTTAAAAACAATTTGAAGTCTATACTGTAAACACGTAAATAGGTACTATGCCTGTAGGTTGTAATTCACTACTATAAACATATCTTCTATTGTTTTATTTTTCTCCTCTATAGCTATATACTAGTCATGCCAAGGTTTGTATTTTTAATAATAATAATGAAAAAAAAAACATTGTCATTATAATGTTCTTGAAAAATCTGAAAGCCCCTTTGATTTTTTTCTCTTTCTTTCTTTTCATTTTTTTTTCTTTTTTTTTTTTTTTGTTACCAGAAATAACTATTAATATCTTGTCATACCCATTTTTTCCCTTGACGAAAGCTCCGGCGACTTTTTACTGGCTCTCTCAGTTCTCAGTCCTCAGTCCGCCGTCAGCGGCTGTTTGCGGTTTTTCCTCCCTTCCGCCAACAGCCTATACGTATTCCTTCCAGGACATTAGCCGCGGCCCGCGACCGCCACTTTTGTATTATTATTTTTCTCTCGCCCAAGACATTTTGTCCCAATAACATTACGGGCTTAACCCTCCCTCGCTACCGTCTACCACATGCACAATGTGCCCCGTGTTTTTTCTCTCTTAAAGTCGCCCTCCGCACATAGGTTCCAAAAAGCCCTCGTTGATATGTGTTGTTTTTTAGTTTTTTTTTTTTTTTTTGTTGTTCCTCGGTAACATTTTTCCCAGTCACTGGTGAACGATTTATTAAAAGATAATTTCTCGATTGCCACCGCGCTCCAACGTTTTCTTTCCTTTTTCTTTTTTTCTTCTCTTTTTCTTTTTCTTTTTTTGCACTGATATTCGAGTTTTTGCCAACCGAGATGCCATCCTCCCTGGTCCTTGTTTTACACCACAATAATAACGCCCCATTAGCAAACGCTGCTTCTCTGCTGTCCTGCGTGCCCCATTCGGTGGCAGAGATTCTATGAAGCCGAAAGGTCGCCGTCAGAGGGACCGGACAGCATCTAATGACGGTTGGCACCGAACCGCATGCGGTTTCCGTACGTATGTGTACAACACATTATCCTTTATCGTTCGATTAATTTTCACCAATTATACAGATCATTATTGTTATAATTAATTTTAATTTTTTCACGATTATTAATAGTGTTATTATGAGTGGTCGTGCACCCACAAGTCACAATAGTTTGACACTTCAACGCGTAAGGTTTTATATCCGCACATCGAACATGCATTAACCTGCAGTAACACTCCTGTGTGTCAGAGTTTCCGCGATACAAATACATATCTTAAAGTCGATTGAAAAAGATAACGATTTCTAAAGATTTTCTTTACTCTTATTTATTGGTCATCAGATCATCATTCACCTAATTAGACGTTCGGCGGCCTATCGTGGGAAGATGTCATTAGTGTTAAATGTTTGCTTCGCGTATAAAAGAACGTAACGAAAATGTTTTCCATTGGAATTCGTTTTAGTAAATGGTGATTAGTATAAACTATAAAACCTAAAAAAAAAACCCTCGTAAATTGCCCGTATCTCCATATAAATAAATAAATAAATACTTTATCGGTGCACACGAATCGCAGCACTATAATATCTGGTTTTAACTTATTTCTGATAATGTGTTGGACTTTTTATGCTCACAAACGTCGTCAAACACGACGTTTGATTTTATTTTTCAGTCGTCATCAAGGATGTGCAAAAGGGGACAGATCTTTACGGGCTAAGCCTCCCAAAAGTTAACAAATTTAGTATTAATATAATTTGTTTTGTTATAATATAATTCTGTTGTTAAATTTTTCTCTATAAAGCCATACTAATATTAATACTAATATTAATAATACCTAGGTGTTATGTGTTATGTCGTTATGAGGTGAATATTATATTATATGTATTAAAATTATAATATTGACATAAATGTTATAAGTCCTAAGTATATGAAATGGTACATAAGAAAAATATGTAATAAGTTGCATTGTATAATAATTAGGGGCATGTTTGTGTTCTATTAGAAACCGAGTGCTCATCGGTAAATATTTTTTAGGTGTTCATTGTTTATCTATTATATAATCAGTGGCGGCTCGTGCTATAGGGCACAGGGGCACGTGCCCCACTTAAAAAATTGAGAAGAAAGAAGAAAAATTTATATTAAATTATTAAAATTAAAATTGAATAGGTATTTTTTCCATCATAATATAAGTTGGTTTATTATCGAATATTATCGAAAAAAATGTTTTATCAAATACGGATGCTCCTAGATATGATACGTGCATACTAAATATACGCCCCGATGACCCGATCAACAGTACTAGATTTCCCCCACTTTTCGACACGAATTAATACGGCATTGCCGGGCACAATCCAATTGTGCCCGAATTCTATTTTTATTACGATTTACAAAATTTTGTCGGTCTTATCGCCTTCGATATTGTTATTATCGACCGTCTACCGTGGAATAAAAATTATATTTTGAAAACATGATAATAATTATTCATTATTTGTTCATTCTAATCATTCTGTTCGGTGTTTCAAGTGTTGTTTATTTTATAAAACGTTTTTACGTTTTAAAACGTAATTTATTTATAACCATAATTTTTTTTTCAAATTATTTGTTGTGCATGATACTTTTTAATCGTATAAGGTTTTGGTATCAAAGGTATCAAAAAATGTATTTAATTTTATTTAAAAAATCAACAGGAATTGATGGTAAGTTTAAAGTTGTCATAGTGGAAAAAGAAGGAAATATTTGTGCCCCACCTTCAATGAGACCCACAAGCCGCCACTGATTATATTATTTCCACTAGGGATGGGCATCAAATCCGAATATCTAAATTTTCCGAATATCCGAATATTCAAATCCGGATTTTCCGAAGTATCCGGATTATTCGGATTATTCAGATTAATTAATTATTTTTATTGCTAAGCACAAAACAACACCGGTAGTTGAATGCGTCAGAAATATAATATAACTGTTCAAAAATGTATGTTAATGAATTTATATAATTAGAATTTTAAAATGAGATATCGAACAGCAAAATTGAATTGAATAATCCGGATACTCCGGATAACCTGTCAAATCCGGATTCACTAAATTCAGATTTGATAAATTCGAATAATCCGGATTTTTTAAATCCGGATATGCCCACCACTAATTTCCACAATAATTACTTCGTTGTGTAGCTAGTAATTCAGGTCTTAAATACTATTTGCGCATATTTAATATAAGTAGTAAGTATACCTATGTCTTATCTACCATACGCTGTGAGAATTTGAGACTTCTTTATTATCAAACGCAAAACGAATGAAACTGCATCGTAACTTGTTTTATTATTGATATTGGGTGTAAATAATTTACGTATAAAATTTCGCTATAGAACTTCGAAGGAATATTGTGTTTTTGATAAATCTGTATTATATCTCTTATTATATCATATTATCGTGGTAGTCGTTGACGCGCTCATACAGTATTCGTGCGTGTATACATTATATTACATTGTACAACGATTTAGCAATAGTAATTTAATACTAGGAGATTACGACCCGCGAACGAAGTATTATGCGAGCGGTTCAAGCGAAAAACCGAGCAAATACATATATTAAATTGTAAAGATCCGTCGCCGCCGTTGCCGGGGGAGTGGATTATTAGCATAATCGGAATAATTCGGCGCAGCTGACAGTATAGACGTCGCAGCCACCGCCGATGTCGACAAAGACGTTATCTCAACTGCACTTCTTAGCCCGTTTTTATCACACATTTTCCAACCATCTCACACTCCGTGCATCTGGTCGCGATGAGAAAAAAAAATGCTCTCCCCTCTCTCTCTTTCTCTCTCTTTCTATGGCTCAACTCTCTTATTAACGTCCTCGTTGAATTGTGTGTTTTTAAACGGGCCACGTTTTACGTGGCACCCCAGGCACACGGGCACGGTTCCAAAATATCGCTCGACAGCCGAACATCCGCGCGAGACGCAAAAGGGGAAAAAACGAAAAAAAAAATATTAAAGATATATATATATATATATACGCACAACTATATGCGGTTATATTCGTCAGATAATAATATAAATATACGGCAAAAGAATGTCTTGCGATTTTCGTTATGCAGTAAAAAAAAATCTTCCCTGGAACTCAAACCTGGCGTGGGCGTGTCGCTGCATCGACTATTCGCGTATATTCGCATATCTGTACACATAATTTGGTGTGTTCTATTTAATTATTCAAATTATTCATCTATGTATATATTATATATTTATAGATGAAGATGACCGTTATTATGGATCTGGCTCCAGTTACTAGCTTCATCAAAGGTCAGAGGATCCAATGGCTAGGTCATATCTTAAGAAGAGATGAAAACGACCCTGTACGGATTTCTTTCGAGTGGAAACCTAAGGGAAAACGACCAAGGGGACGTCCCAGGAAGAGGTGGATTGATGGAATAGCGGAAGACCTAAAGGAAATGGGCAAAGAAGACTGGCGTGCAATTGCTCAAGACAGAAAAATGTGGCGGGATATTGTAGTGACGGCTATTACTCTTAGAGAGTAGAATGACCAAAAGAAGAAGAAGAGGAAGATGGCCGATACACTCACTCATTAACGCCCAGATCAAATAAATGAACCTTGAGACTTGACATTTTGATGATATATATGTTCATATTAGAAATATAGAACTTGGAAGTGCTGTAAATTGAATTGTGAAAGGGGCCTTTAGACCCTTATAGTTAACCTAATAGTTACATTATTTGTGTAAATAATCTCTATGTAATAATGCAGTAGGAGTAAGAATAGATAAGAAAATATTTTATTCCCCAAAAATGTTGAAAATAGGTGTATAACAACATAATTTTTTACGTATAGATAATTAATAAAATAATAACAATAATAATATTAATCAGGGTGCGAGGATTATAATATTTAAAAACAATGCGCATATAACAGCACATTTTTTCTTAAAAATTATTATATGTCCAACAAAAAACTTAAAATTTGGAGGGTATTTATCTCGTAACTTTTTCACGGGCAACTCCGTATACAGTTATAATTTATAAAAATTCTTTATGGGCAAAACAACGTTACCCGGGTCAGCTGCCTTTAATATAAAATGGTATTATAAATACATTTGATGTGTACACGCGATGGTTCACGTTTTTGCAAATATTTATTTCGCACGCAAGTATAGTATATGCGTAACCATATTATTATGTTTGTCGATAAGTATAATATACCTACACGAGCTACACCGCGTTCTCTATAACGACGTACATACAAGACACATCGAAAATATTTCTAAAGACCCGGTCGTTAACTATACCAAAACATCCATTAAGCGATTACATCCATTAAAACATTTAAAACGGCCTATACGCATATGTATTGTTTCGAATCCTAACCGTTTCCAGTTAAATGCCGTAACGCCCGTAACGCGCAGTGTTCCTAAGAAGTAAATATAATAACCAAAAAAATAATTTCATGTATTGCAGAATTCATCTCGAGTTTTATAATAAAGACAAAATATAGTTTGTTTTTTTCCAATTATGTGCAATTTGATTTTGAAATTTTAACAATTTATTATTTATGAATTATTATTATTATTATTATAAGTTAACCATCATGTATTTTAATGTACCAATATTTCCAACACTGCGAAAAAAAATCAAAAAAAATCTTCAATATAATATTCAGAACTTTACGTATATACGCGTCATCTCTGCTTGGATGGATTGACATACTAATGGAAAATGTTCGAGTCCCGGTTCTCGCCGTCTCGCATTGAATAGAAAGTTTGATGATTCGTTTTGACATTTGAAAAGAAATTAAAAACGATGTCAAATTCGAAAACAAAGTTTTTTAACGTACGTATAGGTATTGTACGAACTCACAATATTTATATTAATATCTCGAATGCAATTTGAAAGTGTATCGATTGCGCGCCAACATGTATTGTGATTTTATTTTTAATTAAAGTTTGCGTATTATAATAATTTATCATATTATACGCGAACATATCTGTCCAAAACAGACGTTCCGGTTTTGTATACGCGCGTGTTACGAGTTGAATAGAACGGAATCTGTTTAACGCGGAAACGGAAAGCATTTGCCAACCAACCAACCAACCAACCCTGCGGAGTAAATATCATTTGATAAAATGGAATTTCCGATAGCGTATAGCGGACACGATAAGGAGTGGAGCAAAGGCTTAATATACGTCGGAGATACCGCGGGTTGAGCAAACGCATCTAGCCGCGAGGAAGAAAACACTGTTAATACTATTTGATATAAGATCGATTTCCGAACAGTGTGTATAGTGTATACAGTATATACTATGTTTATGTATACGTGTCGGAATAATCAATTCCAACATCTCAATACGCTTTGAATTTCTTGAAATTTATTTTTATTAAACAGACAATCTTCGTGGTACATTTTTTTCTCTTATCGTATATATTATACGCTTATAGAATATATTATACATATTATATTATATAGGTAACCGTGAGCGAATCATATTGCCGCAGAAAAATGTACACAGGGCAGGGCGCGTGGAATTGTAAAGAATACTTTCTGCAGGATATAATTCCATGTTGTGTGCTCGGCGTATTTCTAAGATTTAATGACGGTATTCTCATTAAAGTTTTTGGAACTTAAAACGAGAATCCTTAATCGTATGTGCTGTCCTGCAATTACTTACATTTACGTGAAATACGCGGTAATAACGTTTTCCAATAGAAAAACTAAAGTGCAACAAAAGTTTAATTTGAAATTTAATTGCGAATAAAGTACAAAATATTTTGAAATTAATAATACATAACGATTTTAAGAAATAATTTCAAACAATCTATTGTTAAAATTCATTTAATTTGAATATTAAAAACGTATTATTGGACCAGAATTAATTATTTTTATTTTTTTAATTTATTTGCAATGTTACTGACAATATACGAAAAAAATATTTAAAATATTAAAATATTTTACAAGGATATTTTATATAAAAAATAGACATGTATAATTTTTTATATATTATTATGACTTATAAGTACAAATTCTATATTCTGAGTAAAATTTATCAGTTTTTTAATAATATTTTAATCACATTCCATAGCTTGAAAAAATTATAAAGCGTTTCGTTTTATTTGAGAAAATTAAGAGATTGTTTTTATATTGCATATTTATTTGAATGTGTCCAACAAATCCGATTCGACATTCGGACACTGTAAAATAAAACGATTCCAAAATTGTTCGAACTACAAAATAAATTAAGCATTTTATTTTTAAATGCACTACAATGTTATTAACATTTTCAACAAAAGAAATCTATTTTATGGTTTATTTTAATAGATAGTGGCATTCCATTATAATAGTAACAACTAACATAATTTATTTGATGAAATCGGTATGTGCTGATGGTTAAAAAATGATGTCAATTTGGTTTGATATTATTATATTTTACCCTAAAATAGATTTTAAAATAATTATTTTTAATCATAACTTGAATATTCATCCTTAATTTAATTATTATTTAAAATTGAATAAATAAAAAAAAATACAACCGAAATGAATAGCGTTTGATTCACGTCCACAAATTAGAATATGATTCGATCATAAGTCAATACAGAGTACCAGTTTAATAAAAAAACTTTTGAGCGTGCAAACACTTGCGCGCGAGTTCAAAAACGTGCTAAAAACACAAGCGATTTTATACTCGCTCTCCCTGTCCCTGACTTTTAGAATTTCATGCACACACACAATAAAAAATA
This sequence comes from Chaitophorus viminalis, assembly GCA_025469195.1. Taxonomy (NCBI): domain Eukaryota; kingdom Metazoa; phylum Arthropoda; class Insecta; order Hemiptera; family Aphididae; genus Chaitophorus; species Chaitophorus viminalis. Next base: position 8,643 of record JAIPRK010002259.1, on the reverse strand, counting down.
AAAATATCCAATAATGTATACACACACACACACACACACACACACATACATGTATTATATATGTGTGTATTTTTTTTCAACTTCACGTGTTTGCTCCCAATATAATACCGCCCGTCTATTCCGTTTGCCCTTAATGTCTGTCACGTACGTCCTTGCGTGCCCTATGGCCGTATAGGTGAACGGGGGGTGTGGGCTACACCGGAAAAAAATGTGTCCTCGTAACGCCACCTGTTTTTTTTTCTGTATTTGAAACGGTATATAGCGGCGACAACGTATACAGGGACGACGAGAGGGTAAAAAAGGAAACCGAACTTTTCTCCCTGTGTGTGTGTGCGTATATATATATTATATTTATACATATATATGGTGCGCATAATATTAGCGTCCGGGAAAACGTCAGAAAACGATATAAAAATGTTAATGCACTCGTTTTGGACCACCCCTTACTGCTGTATACCGCACGCTGCGTATATATACCTACCTCACACTCACACACGCGCGTACAGAAATCTGAGGGAATAAAATAATAAAAAAAAAAAAAAAGAATAAAAATCCCTAGGTATAACCCTCGGTGCTACTTTTTTTTTCTCTTGCCTTCCGAGTTTTACCCATCACACGACAGCGACATAGACAACACATGGCCCGAGTGCAGGAACAAGTGCGAATACGTGGCCGGAATGTCCAAAACGATCGGATGCAGGCGTGGGGAGTGGTTAAAAGGAGGTGAAGCCAGTGCTGTATGCTGTGCTATTGCTACGGGGTTTAAAGTTTATCAATTGTTTTTTTATTTGTTACTTCTCCGCCGACGTTCCTGCAGAATGTGACCCGCGTATGAATCCTTAAGGCACGACCTCGCAGCAGCAGGACCTCTTTTTTCTATCTCTCTCTCTCACACACACACACACACACACACACACATGCATACACATTCTTACTGTTTCTCGTCTGTATTCAGGTCGTAAAATTATTCACTGCAAACCAGACACGCCGGGTTCAGCCTGTAAATTGTACTGCGTATATACAATAGACGGGAAGTCTTAAAGTCTTATAGTGCTCACAAAGGACTTGGATTTCTCGGACCAGTTATAATATAAACGTAGGTACCTAAATCAGTTTAGTTTACCTATTACATTAATTTGTCTTGTTCGACTAAAATACATATCAATTATTTATATTATACTTATCTGAATAAACAAGATAATGTTTACCCGATTGTTCTATGTAATATGTAAGTATACTTATCGTTTCACACAGTGCAGTAAACGTATCGCACAAACATCTATTGTTTTATAATGATTATGTTTTGCCCGTATATATTATCAAAACCTATGTATTTAGTTATTGTTAGTTGAGACAATCAATGATGACGGAGGCCATTCAAAGTACAAAATATACTTGTACTGTAAACGCTCAGACCCTCATCAGTCATCGCATGACAATAATTGTACTTTGACATAGTACTCTATTTTCTGTATAACTTTAGAATACGAGAAATTTAAATACGTGTATATTTTAACAATAGATAACTTAATAGCAGAATTATAAACGTACAGTTAATTCTCTGGAATATTTATTATTTCAATTATTAGTTTATTTTAATTAAATTACATTTATATATAGTTACAGATTTCCCACACGTCGCTATTATATTTTTACTTGGATATAATTTCTGCTCTAACCAATCTGAAAAATCTTTCATTCTACTGCTTTATCGTATGAACCGGCATATATAGTTAACAGTTTTATGTGCATTCAGTTTATTTCACCTTGATTTCTTAATAGTATACGAGATTGACAGCTACAATGATTTTCACTTAGTTACATCAAAACAGTTTATAATGCTTTTGTACCGTGCTACAATTCTCTACCGAAATACAGCAAAATACCACGTTTTGAATTACTCGACAAGGTGTTAGTTTAAAGTCCTCCAGTCAATCACCATATTATATATAATATTATAATATTATGTTTAGAGTTCGTCATCTATACGTACGTCGACCGTGTATAAATTATTCAATTTTCAACGTACATTACGTGACGATGATTTTGTATTCAATAATTGCAAAATTTACATATTTCTACCTTCCGTATTACTATTTGCTCTAGACGTGTAGCAATATAATAACTATAATCAACGTAACCGTTCCATAAAAAAAAATTTACAGTGTATAAAAATCTTAAAATAATGGAATACACCAGAATTTATTGCCAAGTACAAAGGGCACGTATTATCCCGGTTCAAAATTTTTCATGAAAATTTTAAACCTTATGTGTTTGAAAAAAAAATACTTTTCCACAGTGATTAAAATTTTAAATAATTTCTTACTGCAGGTATCTAATATAGTAACATCTATGTAAATCAGTTATTTTTGTAAAATATTCAACATGTGCCCTTTTTTCTGTATTTATCAATTAAGACCTACAATATAAAAACATTTAATTTTTGATAAATCATAATAAAGTACAATTGATGTTAAAGTTTTAATCTTTTCAGCCACCACGTTTTGAATTTAAATTACTGGTTTTTATATATACATTTCAATGCCTTATTTATTTTATCCTTTTCATATCTAAAATGCAACAATCAAATGCTATTCGTTTATTATGGATGTAGTTTATTATATATATATATATATATCTAAAATAATCCGGAACCCTACACCTAGTTATGTATAGCGTTTTAATTTCGTGACACAACTCGGGTGCAATCAAAGTTATCTCAAATATTCTTCAGATGTCAAAACACTCCTTTTTCCTCGTCTTACATTACCTACTAATAAATAGTAATGCCATTACATCTTACTGCTTGTATAATTATTTATTACTCAATCGAGTGATCTGTCTTGTGAATATATTTTGTTCTTAAATTTATTCTTAAAAAAAAAAATAAATAATAAGCCCTCTGTACATAATTTTGTAATACATTTTATAGTATGTTAGTTAGTTAGTTAGTATGTTTATTATTGATATCAGTTGTTTTGTTATTTATATTTAATGATGTATTTGTTCAGGCAAATCGTAGTTTATACTAAAAGCTAATAAAAATAAATAACATTGAAGACCTTATCTCACTAAATTCCACCTTATTAATTATAAATATTATAAAACGATTATGGGTAAAAATTGAAGGTAACATCAACTGCATAGTGTATAGTATATATTTTATTACTACCTACCTACTTACAATACTTTAACATTGCGGTAAAGTGTGTTCAAATAAACATAAAAACATACACTATATTTTGTATCACTAAATGTAAACCATGTAGAGCTTTTTATGGTTTGAATTAAACTTATGGCCGGTTTATAAAAACACAAATCGTACAATATGAAAAAAAATGAATAGCCCAACAACTCTTCCTAATCATATGGGACATGATAGAGCAAGGATCTTAATTGACCCTTTTGGATGCGACAAAAACATAGCATAGAAGCGCATCATATACTATTTTGAAGAGCAACTTAAACTTCTTGCATGCGTATTTACGTTATACACATTATTACATGCAAGCTAAAAAATACACATAGAATTTATGCATATAGTATATACGAATCTCTGACCAATAATAAAAACATAAATTACTATTATTATCTTAATCCAAACATTTTTCTCGTCTGAGATCAGGAATAATATCTAGTTTCCTGTTAAACATTATCGTACCCATAATTATAATAATAATATAAAATTATATTAATATTGTGTATATATGTATATTATAACTGCTCGATTTGTCTTAACTTGCATCAAGAATTTATGCGCCTTTATACTGGAAACAATTTAAAAACTATACATTCAAATTACCTAACCAATAGGATAATGTTTTTATCCATTTATAAATGCCCAACTCAGAGTACAATATTAACGATTGTAAACTGTCCATTTACGTACCTATTATTGTTTATTATAAACACGGTCCGCACAGGTCATCAAAATATTATTGTACGGATCTGTATTAATTCACGCGACGTACGGCGGTCATAATACAAACATGGGCATAAACAAGCACGTATACAAAAGGATGTTTTAGGCGTTCAACCTAGGGGCTCGATCCACCAAAAAAAAAAAAAAAACGTTTAGAAAAAAAATATTATATGTTTATACTTTTATACCCCCTTCCCCCTTTTTAAAAATCGCAATAGTTTTCGGCTATCTTGTCGTATGCGTTCTACCGGCAGCATTGCGACTATATATGCGCTCTACAGTCTATACCGTATTTTGTCACTCTACAACCATTTTTAGATTTTTGACTAACTAGGGTCGCAAAGGTTTTTATAGTAAGTCGCAAAAACATTACTTCCAATATCTTTTATATTAAAATTATATTATTAAATCATTTTACAAGACGCAATTCAAATTGTTAACTTCATAAAAGCAAGAGCACTAAGTTCAAGAATATTCCATATTATGTGTTACGAGATGGGATCATAGTTTGTAAATTTACTTTACCACTCCCGTGGAAAAATTCTTACTCGTGTTATGTCTGTGCGATTATTGCGTTTACGTTTAAAAATACATATTTTTCTAATGAAAAAAAAAAACCATTAATTGGCTGATAAATTCAATGACAGGTACATGGTACATTACTACATAAGTTCATCATCCAGTCAGACACTGTATGACCTGATCTACCGGTTAAATTTATAATTATAGTAGTGTAGTACAACTAATACAGTAGTACTTATGTTTTATATTTTGACACTAATAATAGACCCATTCAAGTTGTGACCGATGCTCATCCACTATTCTTACGGTAATTTTTGTCAATTTACATCCAAAAACTATTGTTCAGTATATATATTTATTGATATGCAGGTAAACTCTGATAACAGTGATAACGATTATAAATTCATAATAGTGTATCAAGACCATTTAACAAAATTTGTTATTTTACAACCACTGAAGTTCAAATATAAAAATATATAATTTCGGACTTTTGAAAACATTGAATGTTAATCCTAAGATTTATCAAAACTCGTTTGTAAAGGTCCGAACTGCTAAAATTATTCGGGATTTAATCAAATAATAATGTATATTCTAGGTTTTACCGGTAAATCTTAGGTTTCACTGGTATTCGTACTATTACCGTAAAATGTATATATATATAATATATTCATATAATTATTTAATTATATAATTCATATTATATCTTAAGTATAACTTTATGTTTCTTTTCCACAATCTTTTTTTATGTATTATTTCATTTAACTATTACATTTATTGCACAATATTATATTTTCTACATTTGCTAAAAGATTTTTTGCAATTATAAAACTAGTAGTCTATAATTCGTTATTTATAGTATTGTAAAATTCTTTTGCAAACAGTTTGAACGTTATTTATAAAACTGTGTGTGAACTGTGATAGCTCATACAAAACAAGTGTCCCGTAATCATAGTTACTCCGCAATCGAGGTAGAGCGCATATGCGACAAGATAACCTAATTTTCCTCCGTGATAAAATATGAATACTATACTAATATGTATAACTAAATCTAATTCCCCGTGGTTATCAACAGTTATTTGTAAATAACACGTGTTGTGATCGTGGCCTTTGGAAAACCTCCGTAAAACTTTTTTTTTTTTTTCGGTGCTTACACACGTGTACGCTATCGTACTGCGCTAAACGGTGACGACGATGAAAACAACTCGTCACGGCCGCCGCCGCGTATATTATTTAGATGTATACGCGTTGTAAATCGCACTCGACAGCTCTCCGCATATATTTGCCCTTATTCGTATATACTATAGATAATAATATATTATTATACTAGGTATACATATATACGCACGGGCGTGATGTATAAACGGATTCGCGAACAATCGTGTTTATAATAATATGGTATGTAAGTGTATGAAAATATAAATATGCGGTCGGTGGTGATGCGAATATTTTATATCCGGTGCGGGACGAAACCGCGACGTGCATGGATGCGGGCATGGGCAATATGCGCGAACGGGAAGCGACGACGACGTGCTGATATCGTGTGCGCGTGTGAGAAAAAAAAAAAAAAAGAAGATTTTTAACAATAAAAAAATTCACGGGACCGGTGCGTGCGTGCGTGCGTGCTTTTTTATGCGTATTGGTCGATGGTGGTGTGCGTAGCGAGTAGAGAAGTGTGCGTGCGTATATTATACTGATGCTGCAGCTAGTACAGCGAGGGGCGGGCGCGAAAAAATCTTCCGGCGGGCAACCATTCGTCACCGGGCGTCAAATTGTCATTCGGCTGCAAGATAAACCCGCCGAGATACGGGTGAGTGACAATGAAAAATGAAATATTATAATTTTCTACAGCAGCAGCGGGCAGATGACGAAGCCCGTGCCGAATAAAGCTCCCCGTCGACAGTCGACACAAGAAACAAAAAGGAAAAAGTGAAAAGGAATAATAAAAAGAAAAATAAAAAAAAAGTAGGAATACAGCACGAAGCGAATATTTACATATTATACTAAAGGGAAAACGAAACTCCGAAACCGGTGCGCGGGGGTGAGAAATTCAAATGAGAAGATCCGACGACGACGACGACGACGACGACGTTGACGGCGCTCGGGGGGAATATATATATATATATATATATTATACAGACGTGCACTAGAATTCGGTCGGTCGTAGGCGGTGGCGGAAGGCGCGCGCGAGACGTCACCGCGTTTTCTCGTCGAACTTGTTACACTTACACAGCGCGCGGGCAGCGTCCCGACTACACTACGACGGAAAAAAGGTACCGCATTTCTTTCGTTTGTTTATTCATATATATATATATATATACGGTGTTTTTTTTCTTCTTCTTCTTCTCCTCGGACGGCTATTAGAAAAAAATCAAGAAGAAATCGTTCGAGAAGGGAGATGACGCGCGGAACAACGCAAGACTCCGCAGTAGCTGCTGCAACTCCTGCTCGATATGATGGGGTGCGGTGCGTAGACGGTAGACATATATACGTATAAGGCGAACGGTGAAAAATGGTTATCTGTCATTATTCCTTTGTCTCTGCCGACACAGCTTAGATATGGTGTTCCGTGGCGCGCGACATAACAATGCGAAAGTTGCGTTTAATTAAAAATTGTATTCGCGTCGACATAAACCCATATGCACGTATATTATATATACATATAAGTATCCCGGCGTGTGCATTACACACTGCTATTATTATCACATTCTTAAAATGACCACAATTATACACGTATCGGCCGAATCTGGTTTGTTAGCGGGGTGAGAACGTCCAATTCGACTGGACCCGTTTGCACCTATACAACAACGATATACGCCCGCAGCAGCGCGGATAGATGATAACTTTCTGATGCGACCGGAAAAGGACGCGCGCGGGGAAAAAAAAACGATCCGAAATAATTAACGGCTGATCAGCTCCTTGCCCGTGACAAACCCGTATACGTTTCTAATATGCCTTATAATATACCTGCATATTATATTCATAGTATATAACGTTCATATACATTCATCCCGTTGCGTTTAAATCCTTTGACTATGGACGTCGGAAAATAAATCGAATATGATATAGTTTATATAACAATACTCATTTTACGGAAACTTACACAACAATGTACCTACTATGTTTCTGATCGTGATTTCATGCATATTTTTTCCCCTATTTATACATATAAAATACAGGTATAGTGTTTAAAATCTAAAATATTTTATGTGAAATATTATGAATTATTAAATTTTTATTAATTATGTCATTATTTTCCCAGTAAATCCGTCTAGAAACTGGATCCGTGACCAGAAATAAAAACAAAAAAATTAAGCTATCCCTGTCAGTAAATCACTGAGTCTGAGTGATTACTTCTTCATGTCAATAATGTCTATATATAACAATGTAAATCCTCACACATGCTTATTTTAAAATTATATTTATAGATTGTTTGTAGCATAAATAAAAGTTTAAAAAAATGTCATTATTTGACTCTACTGTCTTCCACTATAGGTTGAATGTTGTAAATAGTCAAGAGACGATGCTTTTATACATTTTTAACCTTCTTAACCTCCTTATATGAGTAGAGTTTTGAAAAATCCTTTCAAAGTGCATGCTTACGTTGTATAATGAGTCTTTGTTCAGAATTGCAAGTGCCCAGACCCAACGGGTTTGGCCTATTACTAGTATTGCTGAAGTACAGTTTAATTGTGTAAAAGAATCCAACCAAGAAATAATGTTTTGGAAGATCTTTAACAATTTTATTCATAAATATTTATTCTTATTTATTTATACCTTCTCAATCGTTAAGATTTAAAATCAGTATAAAACATTACCAAGCCACCAAGGTAACCCCAATAATTGAAAAATGTATTGATATTATTATTACTACTTATACTGAAAAAAACAGAGCCTAAAACCGTTTCGACCCATAAAAACAGCAATTTTAGATATATAACCTACGTAGCGCAAGAAACTCTATAGAATATTTCAAGGCTCCTGCAGTGACCCAGTGGTTTAGGCTGTGCGTTGATATCCCGGGTTTACCCTTTTATAATATGAAGGTACATAGATTAATGATTATAAATGTATTTGTTACGGTGAAAGATGTAAACGTGGTAAAAGACGTCATTCCCCGGTAAATGACATCATTTACCTAAAAATTGGTAAATGTTGTAAATGCAGATATTCCCCGGTTATTGTCGTCAATCACCAGTTTA
>JAIPRK010002258.1:0-24219 GCA_025469195.1 Chaitophorus viminalis | reverse complement strand
AAAAAATTACGAAAAAACGGGAAATTTTACGCAAAATCACGTTTTTACAAACTACATTTTTTTAAAATGCTCTAACTCAAAAACGAAAAACCGCAATAACTTGAAATTTTCACCAAATCTTTATATTCGCGTTTTCTATACGTGGTTAAGTTTTCAAAGTATTTTAGTATATTTTGACTTATTTATAGACAATTTAAATTTTCGATTTTTGTAATTTTTTTTTTTTTTTAAACACCTATAAAATTTAATTGGCTGGTTGAAAACTCGAAAATTTAATACAAGATTTATAATAAGCTTAACTTCACTAGAAAATAACGGTGATCGTTTCACCCAATTTTTTTTTATAAGCTCATAAAGCTCAAATTTGTATAAAATGTGTCAAAATCACTATAATTTGCAAGTTATTTTGTAGATAAAAATTCATAAAATTTTTTCTATTTTTACTTAAGGTTCAAAATGTTGACACTAGTTTGTCTATAAGCAAATCTTCAAAAATATATAAAAAAATTTCTACCAAACCAAAAGGAAAAAATTTTATGACTGTTTTAAATTGAAAATTTTTTTTTTTTAAATATTTATAAAATTTTTTTAGCTATCCAAACTCTTGAAAATGAATTAAAGGATTAAATATAAGTTATACTTATTGTACGGAGATGGTTTCACTCAAATTTTTTTAATAAGCCCATAAAGTTCAAATTTGTATAAAATATGTTAAAATCGCAATAATTTGCAAGTTATTTTGTAGTTGAAATCCATAAAATTTTTTCTGTTTATACTTAAGACTCAAAATTTTAACACTAAGTTGTCCATAAGCTTACCTTCAAAAATATATAAAAAAAATTTTATGACTGTTTTAAATTTAAATTTTTACGAAATTGCATTATAATTCAATTTAAATATAAAATACTATATTATTATATAGACATTTTAGACAAACATATTAACTCCGTGCAGAATCGTTATTCGTATACAATGATATCTATCATTGCATTCAAATTTAACAAATCCATTATAATAATGACCTATCCTATAAACGAGATGTACTCCACCCCCAACTGTACAGCAAAGCGAGGCCCACCCGTTCTTTTTTAATTTTCAATTACAAGATGTAAGATAATATTTTTATAATAATTGTTTTTATTTTTAATATTTACCTATGTAAATGTATCGAATCCAAATAGTTTTAAAAAAAATGTACACTCACATGTAGTTTCTAGTGAAGGAATTCAACTTGGGTATTTTTATTAAAATAGAACACAGTCATGACATCATTATGGCATTAACTTAATAACTTCACTAAACTAAGAAAAACTCACAAAATAGAAACTCCGAGTACAATAATGCAGTGAACAAGTAAGCGCAACGTATGCATGTATTAACCGTTTTTAGATGCATATCTTAATATTTCCATGAAGTATGAGCACAATAGTCTTTTAATACACTATTGTACACTGAATGAAACTTCAATGGCAATTGGTAGTAAGATATTATATAAAAATACATTCAAAATAGGTTATAGAAACAGAAAAATATCGCATGTCTACATCATCAGTCGATGGTACTACGCATTTTTATTTATCTTCATTGTAAAGTTAATATAGTCTCGCAGAACGCTACTGAAATATAATACTGCCAATACTGGTTAATTTATTGTTTATAGGTACCTCTTAACACTATAACCGAGCGGCTGAACCTTGATGCTCTAGTTGGGATTGTCACAAACGCAGATAAGTATTGTATTTCCATTTTATAATAAATCATAACATTGTTATAGGTGAATATTTTGCTCTCTGTATAGGTATTGCCGTATGGACATATTTTAAGTAACAGTTTAGATCTTTATTTTTGATTTGATTTGTTCAATATATTGTGAATAATTTTCAATAGTATGAATAATATGATTGACGTACAGCGTATCTATTGTGCCCACCATAGGCGCAACTAGAGCTTTTATTTTAGGGGGGCTAAAAATATTAAGACCACCCAGACCCGCGGGAGCTACGTCCCCACACCACCTATTCCCCCACAATACACATTAATGATACATATACACAAATTCAACTCAATAATATTAATAATTTTATTTTATTAATAATTTAATATTAATAAATTTTTCAGTCTTTAGTACAATACACTTCTAAAATATCTTCATCGTTTAACGAGTTAACAACATCTCTCTCGATATTCAATACTGCTAAATTTGTGAAACGGTCTTGTAGCAATGTAGCATACTGGTTCGGAACCAATTTTTGATACGCCTCATAGAAGAAAATGATCATTTGCAAGTTTCTGAGCTTATGGTAATACTTATTACTAATTGTAACAACTAATAAAGATATGGATAAACATGTTTTTTGATAACTTTGCTAATATCATTAATATCAAAATCAGGTTTGATAGTAATCACGCAGTTTCTTGCTACAGTCATTATTATTTTCTATTAAAACTTTATTAGCTATACACATTTTTGATACAATAGATCCTGATTTCTTACTGGACACCTATTCAGACAATCTTGTAGTACTCTGTACATGTATTTTAGTACCAGTACGAGACATTAATTTTGATGATAACTGTAAATTAATTTAATTGAAAAAATAAAACAATTGTAATAGACGTTACATAATAACCGAGTAATAAGTATAAGAATAGTAATTAAAGAATTTGCTTTTTCCAATTATTAAATCCAGTTTTGATAAATGTATCTACGGTATAACCAAAATTATTTGCAAACATGCGGCAAGCGTAACAAAATACAGAATTTTTCTTGATACTTTACTCTAATCACTCAAATTTAGCATAATAATAAGTTGAAAATGCAGGATTTTGTGAACCAAATTTTGATTTTGGATATTCCTAAGCAAAGCAAGCCATTATAAACGATATTAAAATTCAATACACTAATGATACATGGCCATTAATCATTTCTTATTGCAGCACTGTTATAACTTAATACTTATAAGTTAATAGTTGTTTTATCACAAAAATTTTAAAATAAAACTTATTAATTCTACGTATTGTGTACATGGTACATTTTAATAGGTAATAAACTCAATTTAATAAACACATTTGATGTTTCCTTTGACCATTGAATTTGAAAATAACTTAGAAAAACAATTTTTGATAATTTTCAATTTTACCAGTCAATAAATTATTATTTAGATATAAAATCAGAAGTTTTATTATTACTAATATTGTAAAAACCGGTACAGAAAATTTGGGAGTGCTAATTTTGATATTGGGAGTGCTAAGTACTCCCAAGCCCTCCCTAGTTGCGCCCATGGTGCCCACGAGTATAATCAACATAAAATACACCATAAAACTGGCATGCATCAATATTAGGTATACGTATAACTGATGTTGTTTTTAATTTTACCTAGATTCACATAGATATATTCAATAATTGCAATATAAGATAACATATTACAATACAATTGCATTTCAATACTTAATTATTAATTGTAGGTACTCACTGAAATGATAGTTATGGTGTAGTAAAAATATTTAATACACTATCGATGAAATAACAATATTTATACACTATATCATGATAACTATATAGGTACTAAAGATGTCATCAAGATAGACTGCACTATAAATATAATACACAAATTGAAATATATTTATGGCATTGTAGAAATACTGTAGACAACACGTGCAGTCTGATAAATGTGTTTAATACAAATATCAAACAACTACTGACCCAAAAATGTATGTCGTATTCTATTAAAAATGTTCGTATAGGTATGAAACTATGAAATATAGTTCAAGGGCCACCACATGTGTATAATATAGACGTAGGTAAATGTTGGATTATATTACATATGCATATATGTACCTATGTAGTAATGTGTGTAGTTCCTTCCTTTACAATAATTCGTTAATTCGTTATACACTCATTACCAATGAAAATGCCCACTACTTAACAATATTATTGACTATTTTTATCAAAATCAAAACAATATCCTTGGATTGAGAAAAAAACAATAACAATAATCTTTCAATTAATTTCAATGATATGATTGAAATAGTTGTTGACCATCTGTATTCTATTATGATATATTTTTATATTATCATTAATTCGTAGGTACCTAATTATAATTATACGCAGATTTTACAGGATCTAATGTACTAGCACAGTACTACATATTATTGCACAAATATTTCATACTCAGATAAGTACCGATTAATGTTTCCAATCGCATACATATAAGTTGATATACTGTATGTGTGTATATATATATATATTGGGAGAATTGGGTTGTTGGGATAAATCAATACTAAAATATAAGCATACGTTTGGAGAGAATCAAAAATGTAATTCGACTAATTCGAGTTAGTTTAAGGCGTTAACTTTACTCTTTAGAGATATCCTGACAAATCTATTGTACATAAATAGTTTAAATACCTATTAATACGTAACAAAATCAAAAAATATTAACGTGTTATCGGTAGATTACGTGCTATGTACGGTGTTCGTTTTGTTCAACTGCACTTAATATATTGACTATTAAGTATCTATATAACTACGATGTGTAATACACAATTCGACTAAATAACATTACCTTTACATAAAAAGTAATCGATATTTAGGTCTTCTATAATATGCTCTATTTATAACACTCGACCTAGTACCCACAATATTATGCAATTAATATACAATATAATAAGTAATAATACACTACTTGTAATTCTCATTGTTTCAACTGTGTGAAAATAAATCTGTTTGTACGGAGCAGAACGAACAGTTGGAAATAAATTGCAGCCGTGTGTCGCAAGGAAATGTGTTAACTTCGATGAATACTTTTATTTCAAGTTAGTTTCAAGTCTGACATGAACGTAGGTAAGTATTAATTATTGCAAAATATTCATTAACTAATTTGTTCACAGGTTTAAGATTACGAGCAGTTGACGAGTAGATTTTGTGCAAAAAATTATTTTAAAAAATTACAATGTATTTAAATGTAAACTGGTAAATCGTATAAACACAACTATTAGCGAATAAAATAGCTAACATAATTCTACGTTTTAGTAATGATTTTTTTTCGTAGTACCTAATTTTTAATTAAAATAATAATGATTAACAAATTACAAGATGAAAATCAAAAACTTTTAGAAACTACAAATCTCACCTAGCATGCAGCTTATACAACAACATCTAGCTGATATTAATTTTTTTTATAATACGAAGAAAAAAATAATAACTAGCAATATAAAGTATATTTATATGTAAAAGTCTTATTTGCAATTATAATAACTACGGTAACAACTAAAAATATGGATGTATATACCTATAGTTAAATTATAATAAATAAAGAGCATTTATTAAATAGTTAATATATTATTACCAAATATCTTTTTAAAATGATGTCGATGATTTAATTCAAACAATTCTCTTATTGTTTCGCCTTGCATTGTAGTCTTATTGTCACTTAGTTAGCAACTTAACTTGAATATAAAACCCTTACAAACTATTTAAATAAACTTCAGATTTCTAGCTCAATCAGTACCTAATAATAATTGATTTTACATCTATGTTTATTTTTTTATTAAAATCTTGGTTAAATAGTAAATCTAAAAAAGTCTTATATAGGTAATATAATTTCATTGCCTGTTTGTTTCATTTCTTGTACTTCAATTTTTGTTTATTCATAACAATTATATACATCTATTATATGTGTTTATGTTTTTATTTTTATAGCTCTACAACAGGTGAACGATCAAGCTGATATATACTCGTAAATGCTCAAGAAATTATTAGCAAGTAACTGTCTTTTAAATAGGTACACGACGCTGTATAATGATTTATGCATTATTAACAAATAAAAAGAGAATTGGCCATTCAAAAAGTTAGTATTATAGGTATTAACTATTTATTTAGGTACGTAGTAATTAGTGTGATTATTTAACTCACTTATTTTGATAGATCCATATGAACATTTCAAATTTCATATAATTTATTTGTATTTAATTTTGTTAAAGTAATGAAACAAATTATATTATATTATAGTCTTGTGTAGTAGGGTAACTGTGTATCAAAACTATTTTCATTTAAAACGAAACAGATAAGTCCTCTTTTTTTTATTTCAGGTATAGTAAATAGTATAAATAAAATAATATACAACCAATTTATATGTAGCCATGTAGGTAGTGTGTAAATACAATAAACAGATAAATAATATAAAAAAAAACGAAATATATTCAAAAAACCCAAATAGTTATAGGTATTGAAATAAAAAAATGTTTTATTAAAAAAGTTAAAATATGGATTTAGTTAGTTAAAATTCTTAATTAATTAACAAAATCTTTCAAATATTTAATACATTTAACGTCAACTCGTGGCGTGGATGATTAAAAAAATTAAATTTTATCGCATAAATAAAAAAACATAATAAAAGTTCTGTATTTTTCAAAACCAAATCAACCGATAAAATTAACCCAATTACTTAAATATATAACTGTTGTTGTATCTACCAATAAATTAATAATTATACCATGGGTGCAACGAGAAAATTAGTAGGTGCATAATAATACAATTAAATATTTTAATAATATTAAAATAAGAAAAATGAAATAGTTCTAGTTTTGATTTCAGAGGAAAATAATTAATATTCACTAGTAGGGTGGTTTAAAAAATATTGTAAATTTTATAATACCTATGCCAGTATAAAATGCAAATAATATGTTCTAATAACATTATTGTTTTTCGCTCAACTGCAGTATTTGTCTAACTATAGGTACTAGACTAG
The DNA here is from genome assembly GCA_025469195.1 of Chaitophorus viminalis. Classification (NCBI taxonomy): domain Eukaryota; kingdom Metazoa; phylum Arthropoda; class Insecta; order Hemiptera; family Aphididae; genus Chaitophorus; species Chaitophorus viminalis. The sequence continues at coordinate 17,470 of JAIPRK010002258.1, read as the reverse complement.
TAAGTAGTAGGTAATAGGTATAACTAATACATTAATACCTAATACATTTTTTGAATGAGATTACATTTAATACGAGTCGTGCTAGTGCGTGTTTACTGTTTAGTATAAAATTGACAGAGAATTATTATGATAGGTAATCGATATCCGATTGAGATGAGATTTTGCGTAAAAGCAGATCCCTCACAGTCTTACGACCACACTGCAAATGCTTAACGAAATAATAAATCGAGTGTTTACATTAATTTATAAATAATAGTTTTAACAACTAGTAAATTCAAGTTGGTGGACTTCATTTTTTTTTTTTTTTTTCAAAGTGAAACACTAAATCGTTTTATTACATAAGGATTTTTACACCTAAATATTATCATTAAATCGTGCATAATTTCGAAACCTCGGAGTTCCAAAATACCAGGTACATAGGAAATATAAAATATTTGCAACGCGTAAGTGACATGTGTAATGACTAATGGGTAAATTTTACTTTTTAAAAACAATATTTTTAATAACAAATGACATTTTACGCGCTATCAAAATACACGGCGGCGGCTTCACGAGTGTTATCATTCTAAATTACCTACAATACCGTGTTTTGTTATCACTTTCCCCCATGATCAAGTACGGCAACGGCAACGGAGACGACAACAACATTAAATATTAATAATAGTAATAAAAATAAATTTATTCTATGAAGTAGTTCCGTGTTTATTGACCGACGCGACGTGAAATACCGTGTCCGTGCCTGGACACCGCGACACTAAGTGAAGTGTAGAGCAGCGCTTGTGTTCGTTGCAAAATCCGCTTTTCCGTTTCGTCAACAAATCGATTTTCATTCAGTTCGAAAAACGTTCGCCGTACACAATATCGTACACGTTATTCGACCGTTCGGATTACTACCCATTATTGTTGCTAGTGAACGTTTCGTATACGAGTAACGTAAATCGATTTCCAAGTGTCATGTAGGTGACGCCCCTCCTCGCCATTTCCTGCCGTTATTTTTCTAAAATCTAGTCATGGACTCGATAGCTATGAATAAGAGTGGATACGATCAATCCATTGATTGGGTTCCGTTATCTTTAACGTTTGTTGAATATCCTAAAGGTAACAATTTGAAGAAAATAAAACCAGCCTTACCATCTGAAATTATCCTAGTTATAAGTAATATGCGTGCACTCACTCTCAACTACATACATATGATTTATTCCATTAACCTATGTACAGAAATTATCTTAAAACTATTCAGAAATTCTATCCTCTAGTTTACAAACATAGATGATTAATAATTAGTTATTGCTGAGTTTCTATTATGTTATACATTTATATTAGATACATTTTGAATTTAATAATTTAATAATTTTCTGAACTGATGATGATTAGTTTGTGTGGTTATAAACTACTTGTCAAACATGATTTAAATTTTTTATATTTTTCCTGTATACACTTAAATGTATAAAGTCTTCATAATATAAAACAATACAAATTTCGATGATATTCTTCCTTGTTTTCTTATGTATTGATATTTGATAAAATATCACTTTTTTTTTGGTTTTTCCATTTTAATCATACTTATTATTTGTTTATTTATTTTTTTTTTTAGTACTTTTTCATACTAGAAATATTATTTTTTTATTTTACAGGAAATGTATTTGGAAAATTATTGGCACTGTTTAGTTTGACACCGTTTGTTATTTTGTCTGGTTTTGTTACATTAATACTGTTTCGTCGAGATCTACATACTGTAAGTAAACATTTTTAAGTTTTTAATTTATAAAACAATGTATTATAATGAACGTGAAAATAATTTTCTAGATAACCTTTTTCGTTGGTGTTCTACTCAATGAAGTATGCAATACAATTCTTAAACACATATTACGTGAACCAAGACCTTTAGCTAGGAGTACAAATATATTATATTCTGAATATGGGATGCCTTCATCTCATTCACAATTTATGTGGTTTTTTGCATCGTATATGTTTTACTTTACATTTATCAGGTATAAATGCAATAACAAATTTATTATATAAATTCTATACTAGTTTTATTTTCCAGATTACAATATGCTAATAACAAGGCTTTTAAAGAGTTCTTCTGGAAAGTTTCTGGAGCCGTATTATGCATTGCTGTTGCTTGTATAGTATCTTATAGCAGGTATTGTTATATATTTAAAAAATATATATTCATGTACATTTCTATTTTCTAAAGTAGTAATTAAAAATTTATTAACCTAAAAGTTTTATTTTGTACTTTAAAATAAAGAAGTAAATTTAGTTGCTGCATTTATTGTAATTATTTTTAATTTATTATGTAATTTAAAATATCAACAATTGCAGTAAATTCAGTATTGGCTATTTCTATAATACAATGTACAATTATTCAATAAGAACGATGATCACCCGTTGGTTTAATGTCTATCAAATAATGTAAACTAATATATTTAGTTTCATTCTAACCATAAGTTATATAATTCTATGTACTTATTTCCTTAAATCAATTCAACTTAATAAATTAATTATTAATTTCAAATTATTTATAATATAATTCATAATTAATAGTTTTAAGAATTAATTATAAAATAGTCATTTAGATTTACTTGTATAATTATTGCAAAAATCTGAAAAATATAGAATTTTTAAGTTTATGTAATATAAAAAAAAAAAAAGAATTATAGGTAACTACTTTAAGTAATTTTATATTTCACATATAATAAACTGCAGCTCTTAAATTAAATCTACACTAAACCAGTTTACTTTGTACTATTTAGTATTAGTTTGATTGTATAAACCGCTTTATATAATTAAAAATAGTTATAAAAAGGGCTTTTGGCTTAGACTTAAACTGGTGATATATACTAATAAATTCAATAGCTACATTAATCATTTTTTATTTAAAAATTAAAATTTTTAATCTGCATTAATAAAGGTATTTGAAAGATTTCCTTATGAAAATACTCAGTTTTGTCTCAGGAATTTGGTTTGACTACTTTTATCTTTAATTTACTTTTTATATTAATGGATGTTGTATTGTATATTTTATTAAAATCATCGATGTTCTAATATAAATAATATTTTAGTATTTCAAGTATGTTATTTTATATCAGCTGCACTAAATTTTGTATAAAGTAGACATCAGTTGTAATTAAGAAATGGGAATTTATGTATTTTAAAATTTTTCATTTTACAACTAATTTTTAATTTTATACATACATTTGGTAAATTCTTTTATCTATTATAGATCTGATATTATTATTTTTTATTGTCTTTTATATTATATAATAGTGCTATAATAGTAATGGTTTTATATTTTTCAGAATATTCCTCCAATACCATACATGGAGACAAGTAATATATGGAGCATTGTTTGGTATCATTATTGGAACAATTTGGTTTGCCATAATCAATGTAATATTGACTCCCCATTTTCCTACGGTCATATCATGGTATGTTTTATTATTTTGTCGTATTTTATAATTTTATCAATTATAAAACTGACAATTGTTTTATTTATTTACAAAATATTTTGTACAAAAAATAATAAATGATTTTGTTTCAAAATTTGTAGACATCTTCAGTATGTTTGTTCCATTTTGGAGTATGGATTCTACCACTATAATTAGTTAAATTGGTTTAATTATATCTTTGCTATTGCTTACTGGAGTACTTCGACAATATTTCTTCGATTCACTTTGAAAGATTATTAATTAATTAATAAAATACCTATTTTTATCGGTTTGGTCTGTATATATTGCAATTTCAAATTTGTTAATTTGGAAGCATTAGGTCTCATACACAAAATCACATACTATTCGAAAATAATTTTTCACTTAAATATTTATATTATAATTTTATTTATGTATAAAATAGTACTAATAAAATATATAATAAAGAGTGTTATAATAAACTCTATGATCAAAGTGTGCGAATACTGTATTTAATACTTAATTATGTGATGAAATAATTGTATCTGCCGCAGGGCTTGAAACTTTATGCACTAATAAATAATGAAATATGTGCTAATTGTGCGTTAAAAAAACCACAAATATGCATAATAAAATGTAATCATATATTTAAAAGCATAATTATAAAAAAAAAAACATTTTTTTAATTACAAATCTTTTTGTACTTCTTTTTTTATATAGATGAATTATGGATCTATTCTCTGAGTTAAATTTTAAAAAGTATAAATTTATTTTATACAGCTATACCACTTATCAAATAATATGTTTTTGGTACAGGCATGCACATATACACCTCGGTACAACACAAATTATTACACTATACAATATCAGGAGTTCCACAAGCTGGTCATTCATCCCCATTGCTCTTTTTCTTACTTATTAATTACCTGAATAAATGTTTTAACACTTGTTAATTTTTACTATTTGCCAATGATATGAAAAGAAACATGCATATTGGTTCTACCGACAATTCCATTTCCCTACAACATGATTTAAATACATTTTCATTGTGGTGCTCATTAAATAGTATGTATCTAAATACCTCTGTTATGTGTTCATATTTAAATCAACTGCTCTAAATTCACTATGAAATAAATTATAATAAAAATGGCAGAGGGACTCCTTTCGATTAATCAAGTACAAGATCTAGATATCAGTCTGTCAGCAAATTTAATCTTCAACACGCATATAAAAAAAATATATGAGAATGGTTATTGTGTTCTAATGTTCATCAAACATACATGCTATAATTTTAATAGTTCTTTATGTTTTAAAGTATTATTTTGTTCATTAGTAAGATCATCACTTGGATTTGGTATGGTTCAATGGAATCCTAATCAATTACATCAATTACATTTAATAAATAAATTAGAAAAATTTCAGAGAACTTTCCTTAGTTTTTATGCGTATAAAATAATGAGTTTGGGCCATAACACTGATGTAATTGTAAACTTTGCAGGTTTAAAGTCACTAAAAACCAGACGGTTAGTTTTTGATTTATACTTTTGTTTATATAATTTTGAATGGAGAAATTAACAGTGTTGAATTATTACTAACAATATTAGTCTCAAAGTACTCTCCTTCAATTTCACACATAATCCTTTTTTTGCTATACCACAGTCAAAAATAAATTACTTCTCTAAATAGTCCAGTGTATCACTTACCAACTTTATGCAATCAAACAAAAAATTTAGATTTTTTTTTTTTATTGTTGCACTAAATTAAAAATATGTATTCATAATTTTAATAATTTATGTACATTTTCATTTAATAATTATTACTTATTATCTCCACAATTATAAATATTACTGTATTCCTACCCCTTGGGATGTTTGTTATTTATTGATTTTACAACAATAAATATTATATATTTTTATTATTATTATTGGTACCTGTAATAAGAGTATTTTGTTTAATCTTATTAAACAATTAACCTAACTGGTCATTAAGATTACGAGTTCCAACTAATTCTTATTTTTTAGTATAAATCTTTGTGAATAGTGACAGCTATTGCTAAAAATAAAAATTGTATTCTTAAACAAATTTTAATTAAATTAATCCTGGTCAATTACAACAAATTTACAATTAATACTTGGTACAATTTAATTTGATATCAAGATAAGGTTCATTTTTAAATTGTTTCATTCAAAATTTGATTTTTGTTGATTCATAATTAATAATAAATTATAAATGCAATATTACACGTAAAATCTTTAAATACCTATGTGAAATCATATAAATTTAATAAAACATGTAAAACTATGTAATATATTTTTTTGTATTTTAATTATATGGATTATAAAACAAATTTTGAGTATAGAGCTTCCTAAAAAATATGTAAATGCATAAAGTTTGGAGCCCTGATATGTATATGACAAATACATCTAATTATTTAATAAAAAAAATGTATTTTACTTAAAAGTTGTCTTATTGATATTTATAGAAAATGATATAGTCTTTTCTTTAAAAATAATATCAGTCTAACATAAATATCCTATTAAATTGAATATTTATTTTGTTCTAATAAAATGTGAACAATGAATAAAAATTAAGTATTGCCTCAACTATAAACCATGTAAATATGTTTTATTTTAATATCTTTCATGTAATTATGTAGAAACTAATATAGTACAATAAAACATTACTACATGGCTTACTTTTATCCATCTATTATAATTATATCCACTGCCTAGTAGGTTATCATATAATTAATGTCTTTATTTCATTAAATTAGTATTTAGATATTAAACAAATTCCAAATATGATTTTATTGAATGATGCCTTAAAACATTACTCGTACAGGCAAAATTCAAATTTTTCATAATGTACAAAGTATGTTTTTTTTTATGTGATCCCCAAAACTTCAATTCATGAAATTATTTCATTAGTATTATATGTATATAATATATAATATATGTATATGTACTTACTATATATATATATATATTATAACATTTATATATTTTATCTTGTTAAACTATATACATTAGAATATCATAAACAGTAACTATTCAATAAACTACCTAATGAAGTATTGAATGGAAAAAATTTATTTATACACCTAAATCTAATACTATTCCTAAAAAAAATTGCTTAAATTTAATAAAAAGGTTTAGTGCGTGAAAAATAAACTGGTAAATATAGTCTCAATTTTATTAAATTAACTAGATCAAAATGTCTAAATATTTGAACCAAATAAATTATTTATTATTATTTAAGGTTAAAACCCAAAATTTACATAATTAAAAATGTAGTTTTATAGACTTGAGTTTTATACACTAAATGAAATATATAGTTGATAATCAGTTATTGAATTGAATTCTTCATTTAAAAATATGTAGAACTTTTATTAATAATAGTTGTATTCTGTATGAAATATGGTCAGTCAGTCATTTTTATCCTAAACTATTAATATTTTAATTTAAATGATTATTAATTCAATTATTAAATTAAATATTTGAATTTGCGCTATTATTTGTATTATTTACAATAGTGTGATAAGTGTGATAATTAACTTAAATTGAAATTATGATGTGTGGGATAATTTTTGTGTACCAAATAAGTTACTTGTTTTTATAAAAACAATTTAAAACATTTTAAATGTTATACTTATAAATAATGATTATAGGCTAATACTCACAGTCCAATATAACAAGTTATGTGTTTCATAACTTAAAATATCACTAAATTTATGTTTAAAAGCTATTTAAACTTAAGTGTTTTAAATAAATTTATAAAAAATGATTTCTTAGATGCCCAATATTTTTTTATTAATCATGCATATGAAAATTAATCATAATTCAATTTTATTTATTGGTAAATTAATTATTTGATATTAATAGGATTAATAATGATATTATCCTTTGGGTAATTATATATAAATAATCTATACTTCACACTCTAAAATTTTTATGTGCATCTTTTTTTTTTTTAGGAAAATTTCAGAACTGTTTTTATTGAGAGACACTACATTAATTCCTAATGTTTTGTGGTTTGAATATACAAATATTCGTCATGAAGCTGGAGCTAGAGCAAGACGTCGAAAATCGATTTCTGCAAAATCGCAATGACTAACATTTGATAAAAAAATTAAATAATGACTCATTTGTAAAAACTTTCTATTCTGTGCAATAATATCATTGTTATATTATCTTTATGATGTGATTAAATGTTAATGTACAATAATTATTTAAAACTTAAATTTAATTATATTATTACATTTAGGTTTGGCGTTTAATATATTACTCACACATTTAAACACATAATTTGTAATCTTTGTAATACTTATAAATATAAGAGTTTGTTAAATGCCACACAGTCAATTTCAATTAATTTTAAACCATTTACATATTTTTAAATTTATAAAATTATATTAACTATTTCATTAATAAATGTTTGAATATATTTAATAACCATCTGTTATTTTGCAGAATTGGTCAAACTCTGAAATTTTAATACCGAATTTAACTGTTTAATTTATGGCTAAACTACACTTTATGGTTTAGCGGCAGATCAAACTGTTATTTTTAGACTTAATTCATAATTGTATTTACATAAATATAAATTAATTTATAATCACATATAATAATTATTCACAACTTATTAAAGATCCATTTATATATTATTAATTTATTTACATAGATACATTAGATGTATTTAATAATTTGATATTAATAATATAATATGCAATTTATTTTTGCTGTGTTTAATTTAAGACTCTTTTTCTATACAATAAATTGCATTTATTATTTTAAGGCATTTATCTGTTGTGATTGTTGAAATTTTCTTATCCTTCATGACACTATGAATGTATATTTTTTATTTGGTCTGTCATCACGTTTTAGAGAAATAAAAATGCTTCAATTTCTTTATAGGGCAGTTTAAGGGTTCAGTTCTTGAAGTATTTAGACTTATTTTGCATCTATTTATATACAATTTATATTGAAATTATGATAAAAAAATTTGGCTGCCCAAGAACTCTTGAAATTGTAAATGTTATCAAACGATTTTAAATGTTTGTTATTATTCAAAAAGTATAAGTCATAGAAAATTGAAACTCTTACCAAATATTTATACAAGCTTGTTCTATAAATGGTTATGGTTTGGAAGCATTTTGACCTTTTTTGACTTAATAATAGAAAATTTAAATTTTTCATTATTATAAAAAGTTAGAAATTCATAAAATATTTCGTATTTATACTTTAGGTTCAAAATTTTAATACGGGGTTAACTATAAGTTATTCTTCTTGTAATTACAAGAAAATGTATATGGTACTTTCAGAAAAAAATTTTATGAATGTCTAAAATTTAAATTTTTAAATTTAAAAAAAAAAAATTTCTGAGAAAGTACTTTAAATTTTAGTAGTAGATTCCAAAGATGTTGTTTTTACTGTTATTCAAAACTTATTGAACACACTTATTGTTTTTATCATTGTTTAAAAAGCAAATATTTTCATTATATAATACAATTTAAATAGTACCTAAGCAATATATTATATACACCTTTTCTAGCGTAAGGCTAAATCATCTTTGTTTATTAACGTTTTTCGTATACCTACAAAAAATACCTATCATTGTATTCAAATTTAACAAATCCATTAGATCGTTATAATTATTAGGTCCCATTAGGTTTACTCCACTCCATACCGTAGTGATCCCAACTTTTAATATAATTTTGGACAAAGTATAATTTTTACATAATACATTTAAGTAGCTATTGTACAAATTTCAAAAAGGATAAACAGAATATAGTATTATGTTACTAGTTGAGCCTAATTATCTAAACACATAACTTTAATTAATTAATTAATTAATTTTCGTACATATAAAGTGAATTTTTATGTTCACTTTATGAATTTTCTAAACATACATCCTATATGTGTTTTTTTAAATTTATATTCAATTTTAAATAACTTTTCTTAATTGTTAAGAAAATTGTAATATAAAATAATATTTTTTAAAACATGTTAAAAACATAAATTTCACTTGAATAATTGAAAATTTATTAGTTTTGATAACCTTTAATATTTGTTAAGGAATGAGGGGAAAAATAAATATATATATTTTAACACTTTAACATGGTCCGGTAGAAATTGTTTTATAGTTTTTTGAAGAGTAGCTTAGGGATAACCTAGTGTTAGAATTTTGAACCTTGAGTATAAACAGAAAAAATGTTATGAATTTTCAACTACAAAATAACTAGCAAATCATCGCGATTTTAACAAATTTTATACAAATTTGAAATTTATGAGCTTATAAAAAAAATTTGAGTGAAACAATCTACAATATTTTCTAATTACGATAAGCATAACTTATAATAAACATTGTATTAAATTTTCAAGAGTTTTCGAACAACCAAATAAATTTTAAAGATACTTCAAAAAAAAAAAAAAACTTACAAAAATCAAAAATTTAAATTATCTATAAATAAGTCAAAAAATGTTAAAATACTTTGAAAACTTAACCATGTATAGAGAACACCAATATAATAAGATTTGGTGAAAATTTCAATTTGTTGTGGTTTTTCGTTTTTGAGTTAGAGCATTTTAAAAAAAAACTGATATCATTTGACAGTCTAGAATTTTATATATTATATTATATTTTACATGTAATTTTATGTCAATGCTTATAAAATCAATTTGTGACTATGGATTTTGATGATTTTTGAATGACAATAAAAATTAATTATGTGGAATTTTCTATTAAATTTTCAGGTATTTTGTACAATCTAAATTTTTTTTATCACCGATTATAAAAAAAATTCAAATAATTTGAATGCCCATAAGTGGCTTAAAAATCAATATAATATTTTGAAAAATAAAACATAAAATAAACATAAAGAAAATTCCAATCTTAATAGCTGGTAAAATTTTCAAGTTTCTGCAACTTATACTTTTAGAATTATAACAATTATTTAAAATCGTTTGAGAATATATCACTATTTTATGCAATTTCGTAAAAATTTAAATTTCAAACGGTCATAAATCTTTTTCCTCTAAGTTCGATAGAAATTTTTTTTAAAGATTATTGAAGAGTAACTTATGAATAACCTAGTGTTAAAATTTTGAGCCTTAAGTATGAACAGAATAAATTTTATAAATATTATCTACAAAATAACTTGCCTTATAACTTAAATTGTCTATAAATAAGTCAAAATATGTCAAAATGCTTTGAAAATCAAACCATGTATAGAGAACGCCAATATAAAGATTTGATGAAAATCTCATGTTGTTGCGGTTTTTCATTTTTGAGTTAGAGCATTTTAAATAAATGTATTTTGTAAAAACGTGATTTTGCGTAGAATTTCCCGTTTTTTTGTAATTTTGTTATGGTTTTTTCAATTTTTTGAAAAAGAATTACAAAGTTTGATTTTCGACTTGCCCAAGTACCATCTACATTCACTTTCCTTTCAGAAAAGTTACTGTTTAAGAAAATCGAAGCATTTTTACTGCTAAAAAAGGTGTCGTCAGAAAAAAAAAAACACAAATCATTTTAAAATCAATAGATTCTATCACTCCGTTCAGAATCTAAAACATATACAATTCCTGGTAATATTGGTACGTATGCACTTGTCTCAAATATCTGAATAATCTAAAAAACAACAAATAAGGCTAAAGCTAAAATCAAATCGCTAATTTCGACTATAGTGCATTAAAAAAGTAAAATGTTAAGCATAGTGAACCACAAAATATGAATTTGTTAGATATTTGTAAATGTTCTAAAATAGTTAATAAACCTAGCTGTAATTTGTTTCTTGTAAATAGTTTGTTGATTTCTGTAATTTAATTAATTTCTGAAAGCTAATGTCAATAATTCTTACTGAGTACAATTTTTTTTTCTCAACTTTTCTAACCATGATTTATATTATGTGATTAAATGAATGATTATAGAGTACCTATTTAAAATGAGATCGGACCCTGACAGCCAAGTTACGCGCATGTGACTATGGGAGTGGTATTGATCTGTAGCTTTGACCTGACGTGCCGCCGCCGCCGACGAGAGAGCAGTATCGATTGCATATGGGGCAGATGAACGATGTGCATACGCACAGCTAACGCCCAACAATCGCGAACAAAAACCGGCCACCGCCGAGGACCAATTGCATTTTGAATAGACTTATATATTATATACCCATATGCAGTGGCGTATTTTAGACTTTATTTTGGGGAGTGACCTGATTCCTATGAAAAAAAAAATTGATAATATCTGGCACCCATAGATAATTTATAATATCATATATTTTATTTTGTGATAATGTACGACTTACATAAAATTCTATAACATATAAATTTAAAAAGTAGAATCAACTATAGCTTTGGGACGAGAGTTATAGTGGTTGAATCATCCGTATTTTTTATTGGGGAAATTATAGAAGAATGTGCCTGCCTTTTGAAGGGTGATGATAAACGTGACGCATTTTCTAATTCAGACGTAATACATGAAGAAATGTCTGATTTAGAATCGGGTTGACTACGGTAATTACTAGTTAAATACTTTCATAAAATACCAAATAGATATTTGATTCTTTTGAGCCATATTCACTGTTTTAATGTTGTTGATGTTGATGTTTAAAAAAAAAAAAAAAAATACAATAATCGAAAATTTAAATTGTCTATAAATAAGTCAAAATATATCAAAATACTTTAAAAACTTAACGATGTATAGACAACGCCAATATAAAGATTTAGTGAAATTTTCAAGTGGTTGCGGTTTTTCGTTTTTGAGTAAGAGCATTTTAAAAAAACGGATGGGCCTCACTTTGCTGTTCAGTTGGGGGTGGAGTGTACCTCGTTTATAAGATAGGTCATTATTACAATGGATTTGTTAAATTTGAATGCAATGATAGATATCATTGTATACGAATAACGATTGTGAACGGAGTTAATATGTTTGTCTAAAATAGTATTTTATATTTAAATTGAATTATAATGCAATTTCGTAAAAATTTAAATTTAAAACAATCATAAAATTTTTCCTCTTAAGTCTGGTAGAATTTTTTTTATATATTTTTTAAGGTAAGCTTATGGATAACCTATTGTTAAATTTTTGAACCTTAAGTATGAACAGAATAAATTTTAAGAATTTTTATCTACAAAATAACTTGCAAATTATCGTGATTTTGACACATTTTATACAAATTTGGGCTTTATGGGCTTATAAAAATAATTTGAGCGAAACGATCTCCGATATTTTTTAGTTACGATAAGTTTAACTTATTACAAATCTTGTATTAAATTTTCAAAAGTTTTCAGTCAGCCAATTAAATTGTATAGATGCTTAAAAAAAAATTTACAAAAATCAAAAATTTAAATTGCCTATAAATAAGTCAAAATATGTCAAAATGCTTTGAAAACCTAACCATGTGTAGAGAACGCCAATATAAAGATTTGGTGAAAATTTCAAATTGTTGTGGTTTTTCGTTTTTGAATTAGAGCATTTTAAAAAATTGTATTTTGTAAAAACGTGTATTTGCTTAAAATTTCCTGTTTTTTCGTAATTTTTTTATCGTTTTTTTCGACGCTTTTAATAAGTATTGAAAAAATTGCATTTTTGACTTGCTCAAGTACTATCTACATTCACTTTCCTTTGATAAGAATATCGTAGCATTTTTACTACGAAAAATCGTGTCCTCATCAGTGGTCGAAGTGGGGGGGGGGGTACGGAGGAATGACATCCTTTCACTTTTTTGTATTTACTTTTTTCATCCCTCTACTTATTTTGTATAGAATAACGCATTCCTCCTACAATTTATGTTTTAATATGAAATAATTATGGTTTATGCCTGTCAGTACTCAGTAGTAATTGATTATCGTAGACATTAGTACAATAGTATTAGTTTCAGCACGTTAGTGTTATTTTTACTAAAATTTGAAAATATGTTATTTATTTGTCTAGTTTTAAAGATTATTTATGATAAAAAAAAGATTGTAGTATTCTGATGCATAAACAAAATGTGAACTATAAAAAAAATACTATACAAGGTATGAAGAATGTTATGATGATATCAGGAAATCTGAATTTGTAAGGCATCCCTCCACTTATCTTGAGCCATTTCGACTACTGGTCCTCAGACACAAAAAATAATAATAAAATAATAATAAAAAAAAAAAACACAAATCATGTAAAACCAATAGATTCCATCACTCCGTTTAGAATCTTAAAAACTGTTATGTGGGTAGGTACTTAAAACTTGGCCTCATATAAAGGTGTCCAACGATTGATGGATTTGTTTTGTTCGTTTTGTTTATTAATAATAAATTGTTCTGTAATATTTATAGCTTTATTGTTCTGTAATAACCAAGCCGATGCTTAGTTCACGTTCCCCGGTGAAGTTTTCCCGCAATTGTGTAGTGATCCTTTACGGCTTTACGCACATATATATACACAGGCCTGTGCACAAGAGGGCTTTTAAGTGTTCAACCTCCCTCATGACCAAAAAATTCGTGTTTTTCATTTGTCTTATTGGTCTAATTTAACCTATTATAATTTTATGTAATATTTTATAATCTACTTATTTGTAATATATTGCATAACAATATAACATATAATCATGGACAATGAATAGGTAGGTGTATATATATATATATATATATATATTATGAATATGAAAAATGAAAATGAAATATAAATTGTATATTATAATACGACTTGCTAATATTATTGATGTATGTATTTTAGAAACATTTTCTCACCCCCACCCCCCGCAATTATGAAATTCTACGCACGGGCCTGTTTATAATATATAATATGTAGTTGAGTAGTTCGACTATCAAACATCAAACAATCACTATACGTGAGAGGTGCGACGTGCGATAATAAAATTAATTGATGTCGTGCGAAAGTGCTCCCCCATATCTGCCAAATATGTTTATCAAAACGCATTATTTTAAATCGCGATTAAATCCAGTCTGTATAATAAATAGAACCTATTATAATACCTACCTATTATTGTGTTGTAAATCACCACCGAAAATGCACGTACAGCTATCGTTGCTGCACCATGATGATAGGTAGGTTACCTACAAAATACCAACAACCTACCCGATAACGAATAATAATAATAATATCGATTTCAGTCCTATTGAACGGTTGTCGTTTTGTCGATCAAATTATTATTATCATCGTGCCGCACGCGAGAACTGCAAATCATCTGCGTCCGCCATTGCAGTCCGTGATCTCACCGAAAAGCTCCGTGTGCCAAATACAATCGAGTTTCGGGTGTTTCGGCATCGTGGTTTCGCGCATCGTTTGATTCTTTCGTTTCTCGTCTCGCAGTTATCATCAGTGTCTGCCCGTTTCGTCGTCGCAAACCGAATCTTAATATAACAATATAATCGTTAATATTATAATATTATATAACACGCCACGCTTTGTACTACACGGTAGCGTGTCGTATGTACCTACGTGTACGATATACGACGTGCACGTACGTATTATAATAATATAATATTATTACTATAAATAATATTATTTCGTTTCGGTTCGCGCGTCCGTCGTCGCATCGTTACGTTTTGTCGCCGTCGTTGTGCATCATCCTTTCCGGTCGAAAAACGACACGCGTTCTATCTATACGTCCTTTAACAAAATACCGCGAGGTTTTCCCACCGGCACCGAGTGAAATCGACCGATCGGCATTGTTATCGCTGTTGGTGCGCCAACAAAAGTCCATAGTATTATTATGTTCAGTGTATTGAACCAATAGTACGTAATATTTCCGTGCAATATCGGATCATAATAATATTATACGCTCGCCGCGATGATCTCGACCGTGCAGGAATTACACGTTTCAGCGGATGAGGAGGCCGACGTCAATGGAAACGCGACCGTCCAGAGGTCCGCAGTCACGACCGACAATCAGGTACCCATTATATAATGTTATAATAATATTATGCATTTTGGCATATTTTTCGTAATTCGTATCAATATCGTCCGGTGTTCGAAACGTTTAGGTTTAAACCTTTTCTCAAAATAGCCGTTACGACGTAGTGGTAATCGACATTTCACCATTTGGCAATGGCTAAAGGTACCCCATTGTCGGTTATGCATATTTCATAATATTTTCGGACAAGAGAGCTAAGAGGTACCTACCTACATCGAATAAAATCGTAATAAACGTCATAATTACCTACCAGGGCGTGTATATCTAAATACATATAAATTAATCTGGACTTGGATACATCAACGAATGAAGCATTTGGTGCATATTTGAAATAATTTACCAATAGATAGGTATTATCTATGTAATAATAATACACATGAAATATAAATATCAATAAATTGACAGTTAAAATGCTTGAATTATTTGCTGATTTCTGTACCAACAGTTATGTTAGTAGACACGTATTTTATGCCAGGTTATTTTAAGATTTATCTTGATTAAAATTGATTAGAAATTATACATATATACTTCTTATTTCTTAACATTAAACAAAAGAGAGTCCAAAATCATCGTCCGGCACTTACCGTTTACTGTACGCGACTTTTCTCGCTTGCATTTATATATGTACTTATTAATTACGAGTATCTGCAAAATTACATGATTAAATTAAAGTTAGACAACTTTCTAGAACAATTACTTCTTGTTTACAATTCAAAATATTAACGAAATGTTATTTTTAAAATTTAATCCTTAATCAATATTGCATAATGCATAATATATATATATATATATATACCTATACCTAATAAGTATTTATACACAGAATGTTTCAGGTTGTTACAACAAATGCAATACATTTTTCCATTTTGTTCTATTCATTATTTTTCACTTTTTTTTGCGATGTATTATATTATACTGAACTACCTATTACACATTTTTTTTTAAATCCAAATTTCAAATTTATTTTACTGTTAAAAAAAAATCAAAGTGGCTATTTTGTGTCACGGATTTTCAGAAAAATGTTGATGCTTCAAACTCTAATAAAGGTTAATCCGTTAATTTTCTATAATTTTTTTAGATTTGTTAAAATGTTAACAATAATATTATAAATCACATAATTTTATCAAATAATATTGTATTTTACCATTAATATTAAGATATAACTTTATTTAATCTTGATAGAACGTACTATATTTGTATAGTAATTTTAATTATTAAATTCAAATTATCAAAAGGTTTAAAAAGTCATAATAAATTCATGACCAAACTTTTAAGATTTTTAGACACGAATATTTTTATATTGGCTATTTTGATTTAAAATTTGAATTCTAAAAGTAAGAAAAAAATTGTTGTAGAACAGTACTATAATATTTATTTTAAAAAAACGGGTGGGCCTCGCTTTGCTGTACAGTTGGGGGTGGAGTGTACCTCATTTATAGGATAGGTCATTATTACAATAGATTTGTTAAATTTGAATGCAATGATAGATATCATTGTATACGAATAACGATTCTGAACGGAGTTAATATGTTTGTCTAAAATGTGTATATAGTAATATAGTATTTTATATTTAAATTGAATTTTAATGCAATTTCGTAAAAATTTAAATTTAAAACAGTCATAAAATTTTTTCTTTTAAGTCTGGTAGAAATTTTTTTATATATTTTTGAAGGTAAGTGTATGGAAAACTTAGTGTTAAAATTTTAAACCTTAAGTATAAATAGAAAAATTTTTATGAATTTTCAACCACAAAATAACTTGCAAATTATTGCGATTTAAACATATTTTATACAAATTTGAACTTTATGGACTTATAAAAAAATTTGAGAAAAACCATCTCCGATATTTTTTAGTTACAATTAGTGAAACTTATATTTAATCCTTTAATACATTTTCAAGAGTTTTTGGACAGCCAAAATAATGTTATAGATATTTTAAAAAAAAAACTTACATAAATCAAAAATTTAAATTGTCTATAAAGAAGTCAAAATATGTCAAAATATTTTGAAAACTTAACCATATATAGAGAACACCAATATAAAGATTTGGTAAAAATTTCAAGTTGTTGCGGTTTTTCGTTTTTGAGTTAGAGCATTTTAAAAAAACCGATATGATTTGTCAGTCTAGAATTTTATATATT
>JAIPRK010002257.1:0-24237 GCA_025469195.1 Chaitophorus viminalis | reverse complement strand
TTTTTATAAGCTCATAAAGCTCAAATTTGTATAAAATGTATCAAAATCACGATAATTTGCAAGTTATTTTGTAGATAAAAATTCATAAAATTTTTTCTGTTTATACTTAAGGTTCAAAATTTTAACAATAGGTTATCCATAAGCTAATCTTCAAAAATATATAAAAAAATTTCTACCAGACCAAGAGGAAAAAATTTAATGAGTGTTTTAAATTTAAATTTTTACGAAATTGCATTATAATTCAATTTAAATATAAAATACTATATTATTATATACCCATTTTAGACCAACATATTAACTCCGTTCAGAATCGTTATTTCTACAATGATACTTATCATTGCATTCAACTTTAACAAATCCATTATAATAATGACCTATCCTATTAACGAGGTGCACTCCACCTCCAACTGTTCAGCAGAGCGAGGTCCATCCGTTTTTTTTTTTCAATTGAAATTATAGTTAGATAACTTCATATTTCATAGATCATAGAAGACCTCTGATAGTTTTTCGCTGTAGCATCCTTAAATAAAAAAATTATCAATTATAATAAAATACAGAATCTATTGGTAAGCGATCTGTGCGCCTTCAAAAACGAAGAATAATACATTGATATTATTTGCTGTACCGATCCTGAAATATTACACATATGAATTATAATGCCAGAATTGTTGGCTTAAAAATCCAACTATCGTTTTATTTTTACTCATATGTTTCCACATGTTCATTTTAGAAGTATTACACGAGTTATTTATGTGTAGACACACACTACAATGTGGACTGTCAAATATTCACAAATATTACGATTTTATTGATTTTAATTATTTGTTGAGATAAAATTTTTTTTAATAATTTGACAAAAAAAAAAACTAAAAAGACATGTTATTTTGCTGTAATAAATTATACAAAGACATATAAAAAACAAATTGTACGTATATTATTCTCCTCACGTTTTTAATATGCTTATTGGAATATCATCGGATTCTAGTGTCCATAATAATTTCATGTATCAATGTAAATAATTATATACCTTATTGTATGTATTTATAATTGTGTTAACAAGAACAATTACATATAACAATATCAAATTATTTCAACTTGTATGATGGACAAAGTCAGCGGGTTTAGGTTATATTTTTTATTCATAAATAATGATGAAAATTACTATATCTATACAGTTTCCGAAGGAAAGCATCCATTAACCCCAAGTACTTTTCTTTTACGTATAATAGAATTAAAATACTCTTGTGTAAAACAATTAAAAATGTTTATTTTAATAAGCGTATGAACATAATTATTTTTAAATTATGTGTTTCATTCTTTCTGCATATATACTCACTAACTGTATATAATTGACATTAACTTTGTAGGTACCTGATACATACATTGATACTACGTCAATGGTTGCATACCCAGAATTGTAAACATTTATTGTAGAATTGTTAAGTAAATTAAAAATATATGTAAAAAAACATGCAATTTTATAATAGTTTTTTAAAAAATAATACCCTATAATAACGCTTACGAAGTGACCATTTCAGAATTTCAGATCAATTTAGTTTTGTATGGTTAAATTTCAATGTGAATATGTAATATTCCTTTGGGAATATATATGATTATATTTTGTATTTGCACAAAAAATATTGCATGATAGTTTAGTAAAACAAATAAATACATTATTAAAATCGATTTTCATAATAAGTATGAAATTAACATTCCAGCCTTATTGCATTTTTCATATCAATATTATGAATTTTAAAACTACAATACAATTATTAACGAACAGTGTAGTTATATCTTATAATTGATTAATGTAATTTGGTCTTTATTAATTATTTTTTAAAAAAAATAGTAAAATAACATTTTAACTATAGTATTAATAGTAATACTGTACAATGACTCGACATAGTTGGTTTCGCGAAATTTGTGAAAAAACTACTTCACATTGTATGCAGTATTTTGTGATGCAGAAAAGATCACTTGCAGAGAAGTTTGTATTATATTTAATAATATAGTATTTTGATTTTTGTGGAATGAGGTTATCAATTCAGAGCCGTCCCGATTTTTTGTAAAATATGATTGAAAAAGATTAGGCACTGGAAGTGTATTTTCAGTTTTTCAGTGTATGGTTATATATTTAATACTATTGTAGTCGAGCCAGATGTCTTAATGTCAATTTTTTGATAACCAAGATGACATAAAAATAAAATGATTTAATAAACAATAAATTATAAAGTATCCGAGTAGTATGAAAATATTTTTACGAAGTTTGTTAATTAACATAATTATTATTACTAAGCTCTTTGCTGTGTATCATATGTATGATTGATAAAAGTCGGAGATCTAAAAACAACTTTAATCGATCAAAGAATTTTCATGTTCACGTATTTTGATAAAGTATACAAAATAGGTATACTATTTTTATTATGTATATGCTAGAGAATTTTCATTTGAATAAAACACTTTTTTTATTTTATATAAACGCAATAACAATTAATAATTTTCAGATTTTTTTGGATACTGGTATTTTTTTGTATGGCATCGATTGCATTTTCAGCTTTAAGTTTATTGTTTAATACTTGGATGTATAGGCCAACTGTAATGTTTGTTGAAAATACAGAATCAGAAATTCAAGAAATACCATTTCCAGCGATCACAATATGCTCATCGAACCAATTGCGAAAATCAATCTGGGGAAAACACGAAAACATGAAAGATACTTATTGGTAAGTGCCATTTAAATAAATATTAATTTTTCCGTGTTAAATCATTCATATTTTACAATTATAAAAATCTCAATGTAATAAAGCAATTCGTAAACTATACGGTTAATTATAATTAGGTACCCATATATATCACAATAAACATTAACTAAGGATATTTAAAAGTTTTAAAGAAGCATACCAACCTATGAAAAAAATTTGATAATGAACGATGTATTTGAAACATAAGTAATAGATTATTCATTAAACTTGCTTGAAAGTTATAATTCTTATTTGATTTTACAATATTACGTTTGAACTTATTATGGTAAAATATTATGAATATTATTAATAAAAAATGTATTGTCTTATTTAAAATTGAAATTCATATGCATTGGTACAATATCGTCGTTGACGTCAAAATATTTTTTTAAATTTAATATCAACTAAACAATGAAACACATCTTTGACATGTATATAAGTGTCGTTTTCAACGAGTTAATACCATACGAGAATAAGTATCCTGAGAACTATAAACCAATATAATATTTAAAGATAGTAATATAGTATGATTGTATGACAACACGGTTTGGGGCAGTAATAGTGCATATCTTACTATGACAGATTTTTCTAATCAACTTCATCCGCTCCATCGCGTGTTTGTACTCTCTAATTTATTAAACTGCTATTATTATACTATTATTATACTATGCTTTAGGAAAAATCTTCAACAATACCGAAGTTCAATATGTAATTTGCATACATACAATCTTATTTCGAAAAAATATACAATTAAATATTACGACTACAAATTGTTTAAGAGTTTAATGATGGTGAGTGATATTGTTTTCGTTTTAAATTCAAAAGTTATGTTACACATAATATCATCAATTACATTTATTATGTATAACTACTTATTTGTTCTAGAACTGTGCCATTAGCTGCTCGGAAGTGTTTCAGTTTCCTATGCAATGGGAGAATATAACTATTAGCAATGTCTGTAGTTATGTCCAACCCATGGTCACCGTACGGGGATTATGCTATTCTATTAATAAAATACCCTCGTATGAAATGTTTAACGAAAAATTTAGTCAGAGGTGATGTTGTTACGAGTGTCATGTGTGTATAAATCTTTAATCATTTGAAAAATTCCAAAAATATTTGTACATTTAGATTTTTTTCAAATTATATCAGTTATTTTCATATTGTCAGTAGTTAGTACTCAGTAATATACACAATAAATTAAATCGTTGCAATCAAAACGTTGAATTTAAATGTCTCAGAACAAAAAATTAATGCATTACCTGCATGCAGTATTTATTAAGCCTTAGAAAATTTTGTTTTTTGGAATTCATTACAATATTTAGTAGAAAAGATAATATCAGATGATAATATTATTTTATAGCATAATATTCATGATAATCTGATAACTATTAACTTTTGAAATTTATTATTATATTGGGCGTTGTAAAAATCAAGAGTTTTCGTGTATTATTATTTCAGATACAATGAATTTTTTTCAAAAAATAATACATACAGCAAAACTGAGAGGATGTATTGGAACATGGATGATGGATACATACATTATTCACAAAATAATGTGTCTTTGGATTTAGTTCCTGCTCGAATGAATGGTGTAACTTTATACAATCGTTTAAAATTGACATTATATTCGATGGAAAACGAATTTTTGAAGTGTCCGGATCTCACCTTTGCTGATGGATATTTTTTCGTACGTACCTTTATTGACATTATCTAGAATAATTTATAATACCTACTCGATAATGTTTTGTTTCACGGAATAACAATTATAAAAAATATCAATAATAATTCAAATAGGAAATTGACGTTCGAATGCAACAAACTATAGCTTGCTAGTGAAAGTATACGATTGTTTGAACAACTATATAAAATGTAAATAGTATATTGATAAGTCGATATGACAATACAATAAAATAATAGGGTATTCAATGTTACCATTCTTATTTCTTTTTTAGATGGCATAATTTTGTCTTATTATATATGAGGCATGAGCAATGAGTTGATTATCAAATTGGTAGTTAGTATATTTTTAAAATTATAAAATGGGACTGGAATGAAGTAAGCTTGGTATCAATTCAAAACCAGCTAGGCAGAATAATATCATATAGATATCATATAATATAATATAATATATATAATATAATATATAATATAATATCATATAATAATAGACATATCATAATACAATCGTATTGGATTAGATTTTACAGTTATGTCGTATAATTTATATTCAGATCAAATCATGAGTAACATATTTGTTCATAATTTATTGATGTTATTGTTTTTGTGAACACTTTAAGCTGATCCTTAACTAAAATTTTCATAGATTTTCAAATTGGAAATTAGACACATGTACCTAGTATAAATTATATTTTTTCATAATTATTTGTTCAAAGATATAACGTATTTGCAAACAAGTTACCACCATAACTTAAACAATAGTATCATCAAAATAGTATCAATACTAGTATATCCAGGGGCGTATTTTCAATTTTTTTTTTTGAGAGGGGTTTAAATATTAAGTAAAAAATTATAATATTATAAGAAAATACATACGAGTTATGATTTCATAATTATATTATTTATATTATATTATATTTCACTATTATTATGAATACAAATTAATAGTTTTTTATAATAAAAAATGTAGACTTCTTTTTTTTCTCAGTAGTTCTTTAATAATTTCTTATGGTTTTATTGTGTAGCAAACCATTTATATTAAAACTTCAAGTGCCTAGCAGTTTTATCTTTTCCAATAATAAATATTTTCACTAGAAAATTATAATTTACATCGGAAATCCAAATTGCATTTAGTATAATATCATGTACTTCATTTTAAGTCAATACTTCATTTATTTCATCGAAATTGAAAATATTGTGCCTATTTATATGGAACATGGAAGATGTAGGGATATCAGTATTTGATACTGAAACTACTAAACTTATTTTATATATTATGTATTTTTTATATTATGAACTTTTAGGTTAAAACATTTATAGTATATTTGAAAAAAGACTGAGTATAGGGTTGCTTTTTAAAAGTCATAATTGTGATGTATTTGTTGTATAAATATGTTGTATAAAATACATTAATATAAATATTAATATTATGTTTACCTAGTTTATACAAACATTTTAAGTTTGTAAGTATAAAAAGAACCGGATGGGCTTCGCTCTGCTGTATAGTAGGGGGTAGAGTGGACCTCGTTCATAGGATAGGTCATTACAATGGATTTGTTAAATTTGAATGCAATGATAGGTATCATTGTATACGAATATCGATTCAGAACGGAAATAGTATGTTGGTCTAGAATAGGTATATTGTATATTATATTATATGTTATATTTAAATTAAAATATAATGTCAAAATTTGTTTTTCAAACGCTTATCAAAAATAATTTTGCCTATATATTTGAATAATTTTTTAATGACAGTAATAACCACTTCTTTGAAATCTTTTATTAAATTTTCAAGTATTTTGCACGAGCCAAATTTTTTTTATCAATAATAATAAAAAAAAAAAAAAGTAAAAAAATCAAATATATCAAATGTTTATAAGACAATTAAAAATCATTATACTATTTTGAAAAATATATGACACAAAGGAAATACCAATTTTATTAGTATAAGAAAAGTTTTATTTCTGAATCATCCAAGTACCATCTACATTCAATTTTCTTTTAAAAAAGTTGCTGCTTAAGAATATCGAAGCATTTTTACTGCCCCAAAACGTGATGACAGACACAAAAATAAAAGTAAAAATAAATAAAAATAAAACACGTATCATTGTAAAACCAATAGATTCTATGACTCCGTTCAGAATTTAAAATTTGATTAGTGCATCAAAAACAATTAGATCATTTTAATGTTTTCATTTTACACGTTACATCAAACAACAATATTTGTAAATTAAATCAATTAGAAATTAGCTAACGCACTTATTTTCTTGTTAAGTGTTATTCATGGTATTCGTGTAGCAATACAATGTTATGTCAATGGACAATATAATTAACTGCAAATTATTTCGGCCGAACAAACCAAACTATTTACTACAATAGACGGCGTACTAATATAATATATAAATAAATTTGTTATATATTACGTCATTATCATCATAGGAAAAAAATTAAACCCAAGTTATTTAAATAAATATTATTGTAATACAAATATTAAAAACCACATAATATATGAATTAATATTCTCTTTCTTCGTTTATACGTAGATATGTAGGTAAATAATATAGGTATTTATGAATTTTTAACATTTTATTTTTTCTGGGATCGGCCCTCACCCCCCATAAATGCGCCACTGAGTATATCAATTGAAGGGGGCCTCCAGTTTGCCTGATTTATTTATATGCCCTGCTATAATAAATATTATTTTGTATTATAATAGTTAAACTTGTAATTTTGTTTAAATAAAAAAGGTTGTAATATCAAATCCAGCCAACCACTTTTTGTATGATAAAAAATACATTGTCATACCGGAAACACACACAAAGTTTCAAATTAGACCAATAGTGAAGAAAATCCGTTCGAATTTAATGTGGCGTTCTTTAGAAGTCAGAAAATGTTATTTACACAACGAAAGAAAATTATACATATTCCAACAGTACACCGAAGAGAATTGCTTTAGTGAATGTTCAATAAACGAAACTATAACTACGTGCGAATGTATATTTTTCGAAGCAGCATGTAAGTGTTCTATTATAAAAATAGTTAAATTTTCTAATATTAGCTATGTTAATATATATTATACTTTTTATTGTGTATTTGTGCCCATCATCAGTCCTAGCACCTGGCATGAAAGTATGTGGTCCAGAGAAGATAGAATGTGTGAATAAAGCTAGACGTAAATAAACATAAGTATTTATAATTTAATATTAATAACTAATAATTTTTTTAAGGTCATTTGTGTTTTGAATGAAGAAGGAAATACCGAAATCACAAATTGAATCATGCAATACGCCAAATACTTTTTGATAATAATAAAATGTTTAAATATCATGTTTACTATTTAGTAATTACCATAAGAAATATAATATTTTAATAGTTTTATTATATTATTATAAGCCCACCTATAATGTAGTGACTCTGCTTAGAATCTGATGGATTATCACTGCAGTGCGATGTAATTTTTAAATACCTATTTGGGTAATTGTCTTTACTCTGCGATCAATTTGACAAAAAATGCATTGAACAATACACATATACCTAGACAAATGCACATATTCGATGTTGAAGATGTTGAAGTTTACAAATATCGAATGTTATGATTATTAAAACTTATAAACTTTATTGTTTTGAATGAAAAGCGAACTAGTGTAAGAACCAATGCTTACCACTTGATTATTATTTAATGGGGAATGTTGATTCGATTGATTTATCAATTGTTTGTCTATACTTAATATATTTTATAAAATATTAAGCTAAGTGAGAATTTGATGATAAGAATATTACGACAGTTATCACATCCGCGAACAAACAAAACAAAAAAAAATAAATTTACAGTTTGAAAAAGCAAAATAAATAATTTTTAAAATTAAACTACTTATGTGCATGTGGTATTTTCATTAAAATCGAAATATTGTGGATTTATATGAATTTCTTTTTTCCGTATAGAAATAACAATGGATATTGAGCTTATAATGAAATGCAATTGTTTGCCAACATGTTCCATGGTTGATTATGATGTAACAGCTTCGTCTAACATTGACAGTTGGGATTATTTAAAAATAACTAATTTATCAACGAACAAGTATGTAACCATTAAATATAAAATATAATCTTTGCACGTTAAAAAATATATGTATATAGTATTGTCCATTCCGGATGTTCACCCTTTTTATGCTAACATTTTGCGTTTATCTATTTATTGTATTACTATATAAGACCATATTTTCCAATATTTCAGTTTTGAATACTACTTATAGATTATCATGTATTAACATAAACTTTTGTTTTTCAATCGGGAACACCATACTTTGTGCAAATAATTATTTAGTTCATTTTCCTGCAGTATTTTACAAGAGTTCAACTCTATTTAAGAAGGGTTTTGTATGGTTTCTTAAGTTTGTAAGACTTGTCAAACATTATAAATTAATTAATGCAATATTTTAATACGTTGACATTTGTCGATTTATTTATCTATGTTTACTTATTAATCCTCCTTCTCCGAGATTACAAGTATTTAATGCATAATATATAACTGGGTAAACAATAGGTACCATGATTTTCATATGGTTTATTTAGGCAGTTATAAAAAAATTTGTGTGAAACGGTTGTCGATTTTTTTTTTTTAATTAGATAATTATAACTTACTTGTAAAGTAAACCTTGATTTTCAAGATTTTTTGGACAGCTAATTTATTTTATCAATATTTAAAAAAAAAAAATTTAGAAAAAATGAAAATTTCATTTGTTATTAAATAAGTCAAAGAAAGTCAAAATATTTTGAAAACTTAACCATGAATAGAAAACGCTAATATAAATATTTGGTAAAAATTACAAGTTTTACAATTTTTAATTTTTGAGTTAGAGCAGTTAAAAAGAATATATTTTGTCAAAAATTGGTTTTTCGTAATTTTTTCATGGTATTTTCTGATGCAAACTTTAGAAAATTGCTGAATAAGGAGGTCAAATCAATTTTACTGTACCAAAACGTGGTGTCAGACACAAAAATACATAAATAAAAAAATAGAAAGTAACACACGTCATTATAAAATCAATACATTCATCACTCCATTCAGAATATAAAATACTAATTTAAAAATGAAAAATGTAACAATAAAATAAGGAACAGCCTCTAAAATTGATCTCTCTTTCCCTCTGTATATAATATATATATATATATATATATATATACACACACGCTATATCACGGCATGATTGCATATCGGCCTATATTACACTACCTATGTTTAATCGTGGCATACGGAAGTTCTTATCTCAGATTCAAAAAAGTTAAGTATTAGTAACGCTCTTCGCGGATATCAAGTAGAACTACATGAATTTTACCACATAAATTTCTTTTTATATTTCTAAAATTAAATGACAACACAACATAGCATGACCTAGATGGCGCCAAAACGTGACTTTTTCGTTCATTTTTTGTACATTTGATAAGAACTTTCGGTTGCCACTTTATCATAGCTCGTTACGCAACCATACTGTCTACAGCTGTGCGCTGTACCTATCTAAACAAACGACTAGCGTTTACGTATTTATGAATACATAATCGTATTATATCAAAACTTATATTTTTAGATCTAGGGGAGCCACCGTCGAATTCGCTTTCAAATACCCTCATTTTTCAGCTTACGAAATTGCATCGATTTTAAGTTTCAGTACACTAATTAGTAAGTGATTGTGTATACTGTAGAGTGTAATAAGTATACTTTGTAAGTACAAAATATATAGATGTCAAATGATCTCGGAATAAAATTAAAAGACAACTTTATGTTACTCTTAACTAGAAAAGTATACGTTGAGTGCAGTGGATGCTCCAAAATGAGTTAAAATTGTGAAACTTACAGTGCACTTTGAATTGTACATATAAACTCATGTTTATTAATGCGTGTTAAATGAATTCCGATTAAAACGTTGTTAAATTATCAGCAACTTACTCTTCGTTAAGGATGGACGAAAGAAACGAGGAAACTCAAATATTAATAAACCCTTAATCGATTCATTCAACAGATGGAATTAAATATTATTAAATAAATATATCATGAACTTCATATACTAACTTACATACCCTCATCTATGAAAAATGCTACATTCAGTAGAATCTGGATAAATGCTTCCCGAAGACAGTCCATTTTACTTTTAGAAATTTGTAACTTTTGTAATCCACTGTAAAGCTGACGTCATATAATCTAACTGATCTTAAAATATCTGTTATATTATCTGTGGACCCAGAAAAAGTTAAACCCCCCCCCTTCTTGACGGAAATTATGTCCAACAAATTTTGAAAGTTAAACTAAAACAGTAAGTCATTAACAAATGTGTTGACATGGTTAAAAAAATGATTGCTAATAAAGTGCTACCAAATTTCAAATGATATAAAATTCATTCTTCTCTTCGTTCTGATATAAATACCCAACTCTTATTTGTCACTAGCATATTATTTTTATCGTACAATTTAACTGTCTGTCGCCTATATTTATCAGTAATTATAAATCTTTTTTCATATTTTCTTATGATTCACATGTTATAATATTAATACAATTTTTCTACGATTATTTGATTTTGCATTAAGTTATTTTTATAAAAATTGTTTATCTTGTGTAGGTTTCATTTAAAATATACAATATAATGCTTGAATGTTATACGTTATTGATGGCCACGTAACCTATTTTGATCTAGCAAAAAATTATTCAAATGATTATGATTTATCAATAAAATATTAAATATATATGTATGAGGTCAAATAATATAATTGTTTAATTTTAATATTCAACCAATTTTATAATATTTTGCCCCTGTCAACCATCTCATAAATCCGTCATTTATATGGATAAGAATATTTTTTAGTAGTGAGCTAATACAAATCATATAGCTTTAAGTAAACCCATATACCATAATTAGCATATTATTATAATTAGTAGTGATAAGATTATAATAAATTTACAACCTAGTATGTTTATAATGGATTTTAAAATTATTATAAATACCCTGATAGTAATTGTTGTTATGTCGTTATGTTATAGGTACTGTTGGAGGAATATTAAGTTTGATTTTAGGACTAAACTTGCTTAATATTTTTGAAATATTATATGTTATTATGAAAATGATTTACAATTATGTTATACATATGTTTGATAAGTAAAGATTTGTAAAGTTTGTTTAAAATAGTAGCATCGTAATAACTAGCAGTAAAATTTAATATAGGTAAATCAGTGTATTGTAGAATTATGTGATAGTTGATACTTTTAATTTATTTAGCTTCACTTTGCTTATCTTAAAATATTTTAATGAGTAAATTTAAAATTAAAAATACAACACAAAGTCACTACCTACGGTATTGTTCACTTGCAATAACAATTATTTTAAAGGATTAATTTCCAGAGCTTGACGTTCTTATAGGTAGTGTATGTATTTCAGTTAAGTTTCAACAATAGCATTTAGCTGCCTAGACATGTATATGATATGTATATGATATTATATATATATAATTAAATAAAAAATCGTTTTCGACGAATGAATATAATAATATAATATATTTATTATAAAATTATATTTTTATATTATATTTTATGTATATTTAATCATAATACATACGCTTATAACGTTTTTGGAAAATGAATGTTTTAATATAATACGTTTATTATAAAATATTATTATTATTATATTATATTTTATGTATATTTAATTATAATATGTTCGCTTATAATGTCAGCGATTCTCTTTGAATGTGTCTTTTAACCAGTATTGTTGCAGTCGTCAGAGTAACAAGATATCTCTTTGCTCCATTCACGTCATGCGATGATCTCTATAGGTTGTCATAGACAGTGACCATAATGTATTTCGGCTCTATTCTGACATTAGCCATAAGCATCTGGGTTTTGTTAAATATTGGTGGATAAAGTCCGAAATTTAGATATTATCCAAACGCAGTGGTTAAACTTGTGATAAACCGGCTAAACTTGAGTTAAGCCATATTCCTGACACTAGCCGTAACATATATATATATATATATATATATATATATATTCACAGAGGTAGCTGGGTGTGATTGTTCTGATTTTAAAAGGCTGCATAATCACCCGGGCCACAACGTCTCATCTTTCTCTCACAACTTTACATCTATGACACTCATATATCCACAGCATGGGGCAATGTAAAATGGCTCTCCGGAAGAGAATAAAATCTCGGTCTCCTGCGTGGCAGACAGGGATACTTACCAGAAGGATAATCAATAAGAGACATACGGTTTATAAAGATAAATATTTGTTATTATTTAAGAAAAAGTTTGAGTGACTGCAGTTTTCATTTTAAAATATAAAAACAATAAAAATAAAAAATGAATTCTATGAAAATTGAACAAGTTATTATAAAGAAACCGAAATTACTTATACAGTAGAGGACTTATAGAAAATCATACAATAACAATAAGTATTAAATTATTTATTGAAAAGAATAACCTACAAAATTCACAATGTTTTAATTAAAATTTATTTTGCAAGCCTTTTCGTGTGCAAAATCAGTTAAAATATTTTGATTTAAGATTTTTACCAGTTCTATTTCAATTGAAATTATAACTATTAAGATATAATTATTAAAATTATTTAACTTTTTTTGGTTCAGACCTCAAATAGTTTTTTAAGACGACATCATTTGGTAAAATATTATATCATTTATAATAAATTACAGAATATACTATTAAATGATCTGTGTGCATCTAAGAAAAAATATTGGAGCCAGGATAATTATTATTTGCTGCACCTAATTTGAAACTTGGCTCATATATGTAAGATATACAATGTATGTAATACTGCCAGAAATGTAGTCTTAAAAACCCAATATCGCTTGATTTTGACTTCCTTGTCTCGATATGTTCACCTTAGAATTATTGTATAAGTCATTTATGCGTACACACATTACAATAATGACTGTAGAATATTTTCAACAATTTTGATATTAAAGTTGTTGAATTTTTTTTTATAGTAGAACAAATTACAATAATCCGGTAAATAAAATGTTCCAATTTTGTTTGAATTATTATTCTCCGAGAATACCAGGCAGGATATTAATATGCTTATTAGAATAACATCGAATTCTAGTATTCATGATATTTTCCTATATTATTATAAATTGTAATATTTTATTGTTTTTATATATTATATGTATATAATTAGACGAATATACGCGTATAATAATATATGGTTTTTACTTTCTAAGATTGACAAAATGGGTGGGTATAATACATAATTTTACTAAAAAATAATGTTACAACTTAAACGTACAATAAAATATCCGAATAAAAGCACCTCTCAACTCCAAATACTTTTTTTACGTACTAATAAGATGAAAATAACCTGGTGGGAAACAATTAAATGCATATTTTAATATTAAAACTAATTGTTATTAAATTATATGTTACATTTATTCTGCATGTACGCACCAATTGAATATAAATTACATTAAATATTTTAGATACATTCTTTGATACTGTGTCAATGTTTGCATAGTAATGTAAAAATTTATTATACTATTAATTTGTAAATAAGAAATATATATAGAAAAACATGCATTATTATAATAGTTGATTAAAAAATAAATGTACCGTAAATTATCATGTAATTACGTTTACGAAGTGACCATTTTCAGATCAATTTTTTATTTTAAGTTAACAATTACAGTGTGAATGCATAGATATCCTTTGGGAATAAGTATAAGTATAATTTGTTTTTGCATGAAAAATAATACCACGATAGTTTACTAAAACAAATATATTAAATATATAATAAATATTAAAATCGATTCTCATTAAAAATATGAAATTATCCCATTCCGATCTTAATGAGTTTTTTTTTTTTTTTGTGGCAATAAAATTAATTTTAAATTAACAATATTGTTATCAATGGACAGTGTAGCAATAGTTACGTCTTTTAAGTGATTAATGTAATAAGAGTTTTATCAAAAAAAAAAGTAGCTTAAGAATTAGATTAAAGTATTAATACTGTAAAATGACTCAACGCAATTGGTTTCACGATTTTTGTAACAAAACCACTTCTCATTGTATGCAGTATTTCATAATGAAGAAAAGATCACCTGTAGAGAAGTTTGTACTATATTTAATAATATAATATTATGTTTCTTTTGGAATGGGATAATCAGTTCAATACTGTCCCGGTTTTTCATAAATTGTAATGGAAAAAGACTTGATAAGTGCAATATAGCTTCAGTAATTGACGTATTTATGTATTTAATACGTATACTGTTGTAGTTGAGCCAGACGTCTCAAGGTCAATATTTTCATAATCGATTGAAATGATGTTTTGGTAAAATGATTTAATGATTAATGAAATCCTTTTAATTTACATAGTTGTATTTATTAATGTATATTATTTATATATACCTGTATCATACGTCTATACGTGAATGATTTACCAACCTTGTTACGATGATACTATAGTATTAATTAAATTATTTATTTATTGAATTAGTATTATATTGTTCTTTAGCTCTGTTCTTTATACATCATATTTTTGATTGATAAATGTTAAGAATCAAGACATAACTTTAATCGATCAAAGACTTTACATGTTCATGTAAATAGATCTTCTTCAAATTGCCTTGGTCTTTCTCCCAATTGTTTTGGGGTTGGGTCAACCACTTTTTTCCAAAACCTCCACTTTTCTCGATTTTTCACATTCCCTATTCACATGCCAACAGCCCGCATCATTCTCAATTGAATCTAACCATCAATTTTTTGGTTTTACTTTTCCTCTTTTCCTTTCAACGTTTATTTTCATAACCATTCTAACTGTTTTTGTTTTTCTCGTCTTATCAGATTTTGTCTCTATCGAAATGTCGTTGTTCTAAACATATAAAATGTTTTTTTTTCTTTACAGCGATTTTTTTGATAAATCCGTGAAATCGCATATCATTTTTTTTTTTCATTAAAATGATTTAATTCATGGAAAATTATACTTAGAATCATAATTTGACTTTATTTCCATTGTGTATTTTATAACAACAATATTTCTTCTTTAATCATCATTAATTCTTTTTCTACAACGCCCGCAAACAACGAATTTCATAGCTTCATGTAATGTACAATCACGTTGCCAAGTTTATCATTAATTTATATTTTAATTTTTCTGTTAATTTATCTGAAAAAAATTCTGGTTTTATAATTATTCTGATTTTAACTAAAAATGATCCATATAGAATAAATACAACAGTAAAACAAAACGATGTTATCGTGATAAATATTACTGATTATCTGTATCGATATTGATCATTAAAGCTTGAACAATGCAGATACAAACGCGATACTGAAATATATTAAAAATAATAAAGTAATATAAAACACGTTTTTTTACTTTATTATATTCAGACAAAATTACGGATGTGAATGAAACACTACTGGTAGTACGTATAGGTGCGAATTTCCGTAATTCGTATCATTACAAAAATGTATAATAAAGATAATTGAGACAAGTATGGTCGTGTATGAAGATGCTATAATAATATATAACAATAATAGACAATAATAATAAATAAATAATACTATAGCAACGCACTACGATTGTCACCACCATCTACATGGGTTTACCTTACCGAGTGTAAATTTGGTAACG
Organism: Chaitophorus viminalis; assembly: GCA_025469195.1. Lineage (NCBI taxonomy): Eukaryota > Metazoa > Arthropoda > Insecta > Hemiptera > Aphididae > Chaitophorus > Chaitophorus viminalis. The sequence goes on along the minus strand of JAIPRK010002257.1, from coordinate 8,187 downwards.
TCGATTGGAATTAAAAAGTATACAGTACGCACAATTATATGCCTTAAAAGATACTGACGATAACAACCACGCGCAATTTTATTCTGCTGTATCTCACGTACACCACGTGTGGTAGGTAATAAGTATATATATATATATATATATCCAATTCATAGTGCAAGAGTCTGAATATTTCTGCCCTTGTATTATTATTTACCACGCGTTCGAGTCCCATAACTCCATAGTTATGTATACCTACTCATTTTTATTTTATACATCTCGCTTATATTCTTGAATTACTTTCTGAATGACAATGTATGAAACAATTAAGTTATTTGATAAGTCCGATGTCTTATAAAAACGTATACATTTTAACTGTATATTTTGAACGTTCTATGAACATCAAACATTCAGTTATCCCTCAAAATTGGTTAAAACGTTTTTACCCTAATTTTTGTTACAAAAAAAAATTTAAAAGCCTCTGTATCGTTTTTCTTTAACCTTTGCCAGTCGATACTCTACATTTATTTTTCTCCTTCTTGTATTAATAGTCTATCATATAACACACCAAGCTTAAGTTACGCCTTGATGATCATAAAGTATAATATTGGTATGGAATTTATATTATTTTTAGATTGTTTTGGATATTAGTATTTTTTTGTATGGCATACATCGCATTTGCGGCGATAATTTTAATGTTCAATACTTGGATACATAGTCCAACTGTAATGTTTATTGAAAATAAAGAAACTCAAATACAAGAAATACCTTTTCCGTTGATCACAATATGCTCGTCAAACCAATTACGAAAATCAACATGGGAAAAACAAAATACTACGAAAGACACATATTGGTAAGTTCTATTTTTATAAATATTAATTTATTCCACATTATTATTATTGATTCATTCATATTATACAATAAATAATAATTTTAAGTATTTGTTATTATACAAAAAATATGTGGCGCAAAAACTCGAAGCTCTTACGCAAAACCACATTTTGACAAAATACAATTTTTTAAAAGGCTATAACTCAAAAACGAAAAACCACAAATACTTGACATTTTTACCAAATCTTTATATTGGTATTTTCTATACATGGTTAAGTTTTCGAAGTGTTTAGGCATATTTTGACTTATTTATAGACATTTTCAATTTTCAATTTTTCTAAGTTATTTTTAATTTTTGAAATATTGATAAAAAAAAATTTGGCTATCCAAAAACTCTTGAAAATTTAATAAAGGGTCATTATAAGTAATACTTACTGCAGCTTAGAAAAAATTTAAAATCGTGTTGTACAATTTTTTTTTTAAGCTCATAAAATTTAAATTTCTATAAGATGTGTCAAAATCGCAAAAATTTGCAAATTATTTTGTAGTTAAAAATTCATAAAATTTATTTTATATATTCTTAAGGTTTAAAATTTTAATACTTGGTTATCCATAAGTTATTTTTCAAAAAACTATAAAAAAGCGAGGCCCATTCGGTTCTTTTTTATGATTCATTATTTAAATAATAATATTTTGATTAATTTAATCAGTAAACTTATAAATATTATAAAATAAATAATAATAAAAATAGTTTACTTATACTATTATAAAATATTTACATAAAAAAATTACTATTGGGTATTGAAAAAATAAAAATTAGTTTATGTATTATTTTCTATCTAAATCAGCAAAATAAATAAAGACTACTTTAAATCAATTGAAATAAAATTAATAATCCATTTTATTTTTCATAAAAAAATAAAAATTTAACAAGTGTTAGTTTTGAATAATAAAGTTTTTTATACCGATCTGTTTTTTATCTAGATAAATGTAGTTATCTTATATCTATTATCTAGATAATCTTTAAATAGTTATCTATTATCTAATATACATGAATTTTTGGTTAACAACACTACCTATGACCAAGGTTCACACCATGCTAACAGTACAGCAAAGCAGCTTCCCGGTTATTTTCTTAATTTTATGTTCCAACTTTTTAAAATATCCGCGGTAGCCCAATGATCGGTATCGTTTATTATAATTTATCGTTTATAATTATTTAATTCACTGTACTTTTTAATTTTGTTTTAGGACAAATCTGAATAACTATCGAAGTACTATATGTAATATAAATACATACAATTTTAATTGGGCAAATCGTTCAATTGAATATTACGATTACAAATTGTTTCAGAGTTTAATGATGGTGAGTGATATGGTATTCATACGAATAGGTTATGTATGTTACACATACTATATCATATGACCATATAGACTTAACCAATATAATTCGTAAACTATATACGTGTAATTTTTGTTCTAGAATTGTGCGGTTAGCTGCTCGGAAGTGTTTCAGTTTCCTATAGAATGGGAGAATACAACTATTAACAATACCTGTAGTTTTATCCAACCCGTTCTAACCGTGCGGGGATTATGCTATTCAATAAATATGGTGCCCTCGTATGAAATGTTTAATGAAAAGTATAGTCAAAGGTGAAGTTGTTAAGAGTGTATTACATCATTTGAAATATATAAAATATATTACCTTAACTAGATTTTTCCCAATTATTTCCATTTAATTTTATGTTGTCAGTGCTCAATAATCTATGCCATCAATTTAATTTTGATTGTTAGTATTAATGCAGTGTTTATCAGGCCGAATAAGATTTCAATTATATTTAATATTGGAGATATTACCATATTATGCTTAAGTAAATTGATATCATAATATTTGTGATTACTGATTACCATTGATTTTTGCAATTTGTTTTTTCAATGAACGTTAAAAAAAATAAAGTGTTTTCGTATTCTATTATTTTAGGTACAAAGATTTCTTTTCAAAAAATAATACATACAGCGAACTTGAGAGAACAAATTGGAACATAGATGATGGATACTCACATTCCTCAACAGCCAATGTTTCTATGACGATAAATCCTGCTCGAATGAGTAGCATAAGTTACTACAATCGTTTAAAGCTGATATTAAATTCGTTGAGAAATGAATTTTTGAAGTGTCCGGGTCTAACTTTTTCTGATGGACATTTTTTTGTACGTATCTTTATATTATTATATTACCTACAAAAATACCTACATTATAAATTTGAATTCCTCCAAAAATAATTATAAAAAAAAAAAACCGGATGGGCCTCAGACTGCTGTACAGTTGGGGATGGAGTGCACCTCGTTCATAGGATATGTCATTTCAATGGATTTGATAAATTTGAATGCAATGATAGATATCATTGTATACGAATAACCATTCTGAACGGAGATGAAATGTTGGTTTAAAATAGGTATATTATAATATAGTATTTTATATTTAAATTGAAATATAATGCAATTATATGCAATTTCGTAATAAATTTAGATTTCAAACGATCAAAAAATGTTTTCCTTTTAGTCCAGTAAAAATTGTTTTCTAGCTTTTTGGAGAGTAACTTATGGATAACTCAATGTTAAAATTTTAATCCTTAAGTATAAACAGAATAAATTTCATGAATTTTTATCTACATAATAACTTGCAAATTAGCATGATTTTGACATATTTTATACACATTTGAACTTTATGGGTTTATAAAAAAAAATTAAGTAAAAAGATCTCCGATATTTTTTAGTTTCAATAAGTATGACTTATGTTAAATCTTATATTAAATTTTCAAGAGTTTTCGGATAGCCCAATAAATTTTATAGATATTTCAAAAAAAAAAAAACTTACAAAAATCGAAAATCGAAAATGTCTATAAATAAGTCAAAAAAGGTCAAAATACTATGAAAACTTAACCATATAAATAAAATACCAATATAAAGATTTGGTGAAAATTTAAAGTGTTTGCAATTTTTCATTTTTGAGTTAGAGCATTTAAAATAAAATGTATTTTGTTAAAACGTAAATTTGGGTAAAATGTCCTCTTTTTTTGTAATTTTTTTATCGTTCTTTTCGACGCTTTTTTTGAAGTATTGAAAAAGTTGGATTTTTGACTTGCCCAAGTACCATCTACATTCACTTTCCTTTCAGAAATGTTACTGTTTAAAAAAATCGAAGCATTTTTACTACCAAAAAAGGTTTCCTCAGACACAAAAAAAATATATAAAAAAAAAGAACACACTTAATTGTAAAACCAATAGATTCCATCAATCCGTTCATAATCTAAAATATCAATAATAATGTGAATACGAAATTGACGTTCATATGTGCCAAACTGCAGATTGCAAGTGAACGCAAATCTTTGTATAAAGTACTATATAAAATCCTATAAATCATTGGTGAAAAGGTATAGCAATAAAATGACTAGAGTATTCAATAATTCCATTTTAGATTCTGAACAAAGTGGTGGGATCTATTGGTTTTACAATGATGTGTTTTTTTTTTCGGGACGGTCATCACGTTTCAAGGCAGTAAAATTACTACGATTTTCTTAAATAGCACTTTTTCTCGAAGGAATGTGAATATTAATGGTATTTGGGGATGTCAAATATCAAACTTTTTCAACACTTTTCAAAAGCGTCGGGAAAAACCATAAAAAAACTACCGACAAACAGGAATTTTTACACAAAACCACGTTTTGACTAAATACACTTTTTTTAAAAATGCTCTAACTTAAAAACAAAAATTTGCAATATTTAAAATTTTCACCAAATGCTTATATTAATATTTTCAATACATGGATAAGTTTTTAAAATAATTTACATTTTTTGACCTATTTATAGACAATTTAAATTTTTGATTTTTCTAAGTTTTTTTTTTTTTTTGAGTTATCTATCGATAAAAAAAATAAGCTGTTAAAAAACTCTTGAAAATTTAGTACAAGATTCATTATAAGTTATAAATATCGCAACAAAAAAAAAAATTGGAGACAGTTTCATGCAGTATTTTTTTATCGGCCCATAAAGTTCAAATTTGAATAACATATGTCAAAATATTAATAATTTGCATGTTATTTTGTATTTGAAAATTCATAAAGTTTTTTCTAATTAAACTTAAGGTTTAAAATTGTATCTCAAGGTTTTGCATAATGTTATCTTTAAATATCTATATAAAAATTTCTAATGGACCTTCAGGAAAACTTTTTTATGATCGTTTGAAATTTAAATTTTTATGAAATTGCATTAAATAACGATTTATACTAAAACGATTTTAAATATTTATTATTATTTAAAAAATTTAAGTCATAGAATCTTGAAACTTTGATTAGTTTTTTATATTGGCATTTTCTTTAAGTTATTTTTTATTCAATATAATATACTAATTTTTAAGCAACTTTTAAGGATTTGAAATATTCGATTTTCAAAATATTTTTTCTTATAATGGTTGATAAAAAAAAAATTGGGTAGGGCTAAATACTTGAAAATTTAATAGAAGAGTCTATAGAAGTTGTTATCGTTCAAAAAATAATTGAAATACCTAAGCACATAATTTTATGTATGTACACAAAATATAAACCACATATATTACTCTAAACCACACTTATAAATTGTTAGTATCAAGTACATTCTACATTTTTGTAGAACAATGGAAAGAATAATAAAAAATTATTAGTTAATAATATAAATATTGTCATTTCTCACTGACTCGATAACACGATTAAACAACTAATGGAATTGAATCTATCTTTAATTTATAGAACCACACTACTGCTAAACATAGACGGTTGAAAATACCTATATTATCAAACTATATAATATTATTTACTTCATTATTTTTTTATGAATAAATCATAATACTTGTATGCAAAAACAAAATCCTATTCAGTGTTCATATAATAAATAATACTTAAAATAAACTTGAGTTGAAACAACAGATAAAATAACATGCATTATAAATAGGTAATACATTTTAATATCACAAACTCAATAACCCATTTCTGTATCTATGTATAAAGTATGTACGGCATAGCATTAGTGCATACCAATACAAACTGGAAACTCATTCTTATAAACACAAAATTACACTTTAAATAATTTTTTTATCTCAACATAAATTGGGGGTGCTAAGCAGCCCCTGGAACCCCGGGTGTATGTGCGCCAATGCACTCAATACCAAAAGCCTATTTATCAAAATAATTGCCATATGAGAGTATTGTTAGGCAACATATACATAGAATACTCTCAACAAAATTGATGGGAACATCACTGATTATAGTTGTTACACGTGTCTTAGGTTACATTTTCAAATCCAGCCAGCTTCTACCAGTGGGGTACTAAATACTTTATCGTACCAGAAACACACACGAAGTTTCAAATCACGCCAATAGTGAAGAAAATCCGTTCGGATATAAAGTGGCGTTCTTTAAAAGTCAGGAAATGCTATTTACAAAACGAGAGGAAATTATCAATGTTCCAACAGTATACAGAGTCGAATTGCCTCAGTGAATGTTCATTTAACGAAAGTATAACCACCTGTGACTGTATTGGCATCGAGGCGGCTTGTAAGTGTTATATTTTATTATTAGTTCAATTTTCGTATTAGCGATATTAATAATCGTATACCTTTCATTAATATATGTTTGAACTTACGATCAGTCCTAGCGACGCATGGCGTGAAAATTTGTGGTCCGAAGAAGGTAGACTGTGTGATAAAAGCCAAACGTAATTAAAAACAAGTATTTATTAACTAGAATGTAATAAACTAATAAACAGGTTATAATATTTTGTATATTTGTAAAACTAATGTTTTGAATTAAAAAAAAATTCGCGAAGCGGATCAGTCAATATTCCAAACACTTTTTGGCAATAATAATACAATAAAATATTATTTTTACGATTTAGTAATTATTATACGAAATATAATATTTTGTTATTTTCCCGCATTATAATATTTTGTCTGTACTTAAAATGTAATGCGTTCTAAATTTAACAATAAGGATGTAATTTTTGAATACCTACTTGACTTGCTCCTCAATTGGCTTGATGATAAATGCATTGAACCACGGCACGTGTTCGACATGTTGTATGTTCAAATAAACGAATTTAGAATATTCTTACTTGTAAATCGATATAATTTATTATTTGATATGAAATGTGATTTAGTTTACGGTCCACTGCATGCCACTTTATTACTATTTAATAAATGATATTGGTTCAAATAATCCATCAATCGTTTGGCTCTACGTTTAACAAAAAATGAAGCTAGGTGAGATTTCAATAAGACTATTATTTTACTTTTATTTTTCGAATTTATAACTATGAATTACACAGCTATTATGTTCAACCATCGTGACTTAGCAAAATTAAAATAGATAAATTTTAAAATCAAGATGCTTATGTGTCAGTGATATTTTCATAAAAATAAAATATTTTAAACTTATATGAATTTAATACTTCCATACAGAAGCGGCACTGGATCCTAGGCTGATTAGCAAATGCAATTGTTTGCCAACATGTACCATGATTGATTATGATGTAACAGCTTCGTCTTACCCTGACAGTTGGGAATATTTAAAAACAACTAATGTGTTAACAAACAAGTATGTAATTATAAAATATATTTTATATATTTTACTTAACATAATATATATACTATATAGTAATGTTCCCATAGATTATACTACATAAACGCCGTATACTATCAAGTTAATTTTGGAAATTCACGGGTATACTGGGTATACTTTCAAGCAGTTTGTGAATAAATGTAAATTATAATATAACAATTGATTCAAAAATTATAAAAAGAACCGGATAGACCTTTCTCTGCTGTACAGTAAGGGGGTAGAGTGCACCTCGTTTCATAGGATAGGTTATTATAATGAGTTTGTTAAATCTGAACGATTTTTATAGTTGAACCTATTTTTAGTTGCGATAATTATGATTTATACTGAACCTTTTTCAAAAGTTTTTGGGACAGTCAAATATTTTTTATCGATAATTCAAAAAAAAAAAAAAAACTTAGAAAAATCGAAAATTTAAATTGTCTATAAGTATGTCAACAAATTACAAAATACATCGAAAATGTTACTTTGTATAGGAAATGCTACTGTAAATTTTTGTTGAAAATTTCAAGGGTATACGGTTTTTTGTTTTTGAGTTAGATTATTTAAAAAAAAAAGAAAAACGGGTGGGCCTCGCTTTGCTGTACAGTTAACGGTGGAATGTACCTCGTTTATAGAATAGGTCATTATTACAATGGATTTGTTAAATTTGAATGCAATGATAGATATCATTGTATACGAATAACGATTCTGAACGGAGTTAATATGTTTGTCTAAAATGTGTATATAAT